>PVIU01012405.1:0-60243 GCA_004026605.1 Ondatra zibethicus | reverse complement strand
TCATTTGTAGGGCACACCTAGGCTGTATGCAAGGCTCTTGCTCATTTGTAGGGCACACCTAGGCTGTATGCAAGGCTCTTGCTCATTTGTAGGGCACACCTAGGCTGTATGCAAGGCTCTTGCTCATTTGTAGGGCACACCTAGGCTGTATGCAAGGCTCTTGGCTCATCTGTTAGTCACTCATTAGCTGTCTGCTTCCACCAGCAGATTTCAGATAAGGGCCATGTTAGTGCCCGTGTTCACACGACCCTTAGCATACATCACAATCCCAAATTCAAGACTGTTATGGATGGAAGTTTTAGAACAGCATATTGTGATAAGAATTGTGTTTTATTATTAATTATGATAGCAATAGTGGCTATTAACCTTTTGTAGTTAATTTACAAATTAAGCATTAATTATACATAGATAGCTACAATTATATATTTGCATATACTTTATATATGAATACATAAATAAAATTGTATATAATTACATGTAAATATGATACATTTATATATTGTATATAATTTCCCTGTATATACCTAAATATTAATTTGAAAATTAATGTGTATGGCTGGGGTATCATCTGCGGTTTCAGATGGCTTCTGGAGGCCCTTGAACTGCTACCATGGATTAGGAGGTGTGACTGTCATGCACACTCAGTGCCCCAGCCTTAGCAAATGCTCAGTAAACAACCTTTCACATTGGAATCTCAGAAAACATACTGCCACATGCTAGAACATTGGCTTCCCCAAACTCTTTGTTTTCCATTTCCCCTTTAGCAAGAATTACATCTTTAAAGACTCTGGGTGGCATGCGGCCTAAGAATTCAGTAAATATTGATCTGCAAACCCACCCGCGTGGTTCTGTCAACCGTGTGATCATCCCCAAATGCAGTGTTGATTGTCTTAATTCCTCCCCTGTCCTGTTCATGTAGCTTTGACGTTTTCTTCCCTGATCCTCCAACCAGGAGATGCCCCCAGGTCTGCAGAAGCCTCTGCAGAACTCAGGGATGGCACATTCTCCGTGAAGGCTCCCGGTTCTGTCCATGTACATACAGAGGTCTGCTGCCTCTGGGAACTTTGGGAAATTGTCCAGCGGAAGGACAGTCACGCACGCACGCACACACACACACACACACACACACACACACATACACACGCACGCACGCACGCACACACGCACGCACACACGCACGCACGCACACACACACGCACGCACACACACACACACACACACACACACACGCGCGCGCGCGCGCGCATCCACACACTCACGCTTTCCATTTCCCTCCCACGCTGAAGGAAGGAAGTATCAGAGGGGGAAAGTCCCTGGGTAAACAGTAGTGATTGTGCCTGTTCATCCTCCCCCTCGGGAGGAGGAGGCTCCGCAGGCTGTTTGTTCATTCCACCTTTAAACCTTCATGTGCAGAAGAAAATGCAAGGATTATCCACCCCTTTGAAATAAACGTGAAGCCTTCAGTGGCACAGCTGCCCCGAGGCCTTGAAGATCCCATGGAAGAGCAAAGGCAGGAACCAGACAGGGCAGGAGACTGGGAACCCAGGATAAACCCTGGGGTCTCCTGAGCTGTCGGGAACCGCTGTGAGTCTCTGTTCTGCCCAACTGAGCATCTACCCATGCCTTCTGGGAAGTCATTTATGGGTACTTTTCTTCCTTTAGGTTTTCAGTATTTTCATATATTTCTTTATATATTAGCAATTTTTAAAATTGGCCTTTAAAGTTAGCATCGAAATGAGTTTCATTGTGGTATTTCCATAACTTTATAGTAATTCATTCCTCACTCCTATGGCCTCCCTCACAGCCCCTGTGTCCCTCTGACTTGTTCCCTTTCATCCCCCAGGTTAATTAAATAATGGCCATGCAGTGCCAAGTCCATACACATGTACATTATAATGTACCTTGATTATGTTATCCTCATTGCCTACGCTTGTCTCCTCCCCGCTTCCCCTCCCTCAAACATGCCCTTCTATTGCCATGGCTTTTTGAAAACCACACTTTAATTGCATTTGTTATATATGTGAGCAGAGGGGACTGTGCGTGTGTGTGCCATTGTGCATAGGTGCAGGGCTGAGAACAGCTCACGGGGGTTAGATTTGTGTGTTATCAGACGTCAGACTTGGTGGCAAGCACCTTGACCTGCTGAGGCACCTTGCCAGCCCCAGATACCGGTGCTTTTTTCAGTGCTGGGCGATTGAGCCCAGAGTCTTATGCGTGCAAGCTGCATTATGTGCGCTAAGCCACTTTCCAGCCCTGCCATGTTATGTTTCTAGATTCTGCATATTTTTCAAAAATTAAATATTTGTCTTTCTGAGTGTGTTTCGAAATCATGATAGCCTCTAATTCTATTTTCCTGCAAAGAATGGGATTGTTTCTGTTGGTGACTAAATAGTAGTTCATTGAATTTCTTTATCCACTCATCCTGCTGAAGTGTCAGAGGGTGGTAAACAATATTCCTATGGAAACTTTTGTTGTGCATGAAGTGCTAAGTCATTTGATCTTTAAATTATTTTATCACATTACTTAGGGTGGGGAGGGCACACCTGTGCCACAAGACTCAAGTGGAGGTCAGAGGACCCTTGCAGGAGTCAGTCCTCTCCTTCCACCATGTGGATGCTGGGGATCCCTCTCTGGTCATCAGGTTTGGCGGCAAATGTTGTTGTCCGCTGAGTCATCTGACCAGCCCTCATTTGGTGACAGAAAAGACACAGGACAAATCAGAAGGAAAAGGGGGGATGGGAGGCAGGGAGAGAGACAGAGAGAGAGAGAGAGAGAGAGAGAGAGAGAGAGAGAGAGATAAAGGTTTATAGAAGGCACCCAGCATTCTGCCCTTTATTAATAAAGCATTACAAAGCCGAGTGACACCTGGGAAACAGCCTCCACACTGCAAAAGAGATTCCAAATGGTCTCAGAAGTCTGAGGCCCAGGAATCTCCAGGACATGGGGCTTTCAATGCTAAACTAGGCACGTTCAAGGACACGTGGCGCAGTCTGACAGAGCCACGGGTAGTGACATGCTGGCTGCAAAGAACAGCACAGAAGAGGGCAGTGGATAGGTGACAGAAAAGGATGCAGTTGGCCATCCCCTTTGCAGAGCTCCCTGAGGTCAGAGCTCTAAACTCAAGGCTTCTGGGCAAAGAGATCCACTCTGGCTGGGATGGGTGGAGGGGCACAGGACACAGGTAGAACCAGGACCGGGGAAACTCTTTAGAAGATGTTGGCCAACTAGGTGCTAGAGAGATGGCTTGTCCAGATGGCTCCAGCCATCTGAATGTTAGGCAACTGTGGTGGTCTGCTTGTAGTGCCGATGGTTAGGACGTCCAAACAGGGGATCCCTAAAATAGCCTGCCTCCATATGTAAGGGGTGGGAGGAGAGCAACTGAGGAAGACACTTGGCATTGACCTCTGACCTCCACACACACAGGCCAATACAACCCCTCCTCCAAAAGCTGATGTTCGATCAGCTAATACAATTTTAAGAATTAAATCAAAATCGTAAACAATGGCAAATCTCGAAATGTTGATTTAATAGACAGTGCTGTGCAGAATTCCCCTCTGGCCGGAGAAACCAAGAGAGCAACTTCATCCCACCGATTCTTTCATGCTCCGGCGGGCAAGTGATAAAATCATCAGATGAAAGTCGGGCCCTGTCTCCTGCAGTCACTTTCACAAGTGTGCTGTGTCTAAAATAATGAAGACGGCTTTTTAAGTGATGGCTGGCTGCAGCCCCTGTGCTAATTTGAAATAGGCTTATTAGTTTAATGACTGCTCCGAATCATCAGAATTCATTAGCGTTAGCGCCCTGGCTTTATTCGACATCAGCCCAAGGCTGCAGGATGCCGAGCTCACCCTTCTCTATTTGTGTCTCTCTTGCTCCTCAGATAAGACGCTGCGCGTGTGCCTGTGTAAACGTTGTCTCACAGGCCAGGGCTCCTTGCCTGCTTTCTCTGTTGATGGATGTGAGCCCTTTTCTCTCTCTCAAACAAACAAAATGACTATGGCTGCCTTCCGCTTTGAACACAGAAATCCGCAGGTTGTATAGAGCAGTCTTTGAAAGGGTTTCATTCATGTATTTTTTTTTCCTTAGGAGTTTGGTCCAGGGGCTGGGAAGATAGCCCACTTGGTCAAACCCTTGCCTTGTGTATATGAGGGCCTGAGTTCAAACCCTAAGGCCCATAGCAGTACATGCTTGTAATCCCAGCAAGGGGAGAGAGGCAGGAGGATGACTCTGGGGCTCACTGGTCAGCCAGCCTAGCCTACTTGATGAGTTCCAGCCAGAGAGAGATTCTGTCTAAAGAAGAAGGTGGGCAGAGCCTGAGGAGCAGCAATTCAAGTTGTACACATGTGCACACACACACACACACGTGTGCACTGACGCACACATGAATGTGTACACACACCACAGCATTCCTTTGGAAGTGTGTCATGCCCCCAACTTACTCTGCGGTTTTCATTTCAACTCTTGCCTGCTTCTTTGTCTTACTCCCATGAGGACAGGCATTTCTGACATCCTTTGTGTGCGTACACACCTGTGTACATATGTGCATATACACATGTACTCATATGGGGGTCTATACACACATACATTTACACTCATATACACATATATATTCATATATATAAACATACACAGACATATAGTCACACATATGTACTGTCCTGGATGAGTTTTTATCAACTTGGCACAAGCTAGGGTCATCTGAGAAGAGTAACCTAAATTGAGAAAATGCCCCCACCAGATTGGCCTCTAAGTATGACTGTAGGGCATTTTCTTGATTGATGATTGATTGGTATGGGAAATCCTTCTGTATATGTGTTGCTTTTATTGGTTAATGAATAAAGAAGCTGTCTTGGACCTGCACAGGGCAGAATAGAGGTAGGCAGGGAAAACTAAACTGAATGCTGGGAAAAAGAAGGTGGAGTTGAGAGAAGCCATGTAGCTCCATCAGAGACAGATGCCAGACAGAACCTTGCCAGTAAGCCACAGACAGCCACATGGCAATACACAGATGGGTTAGTTTAGGATGTAAGAGCTAGCCAATAAGAAGCTAGAGCTAATAGGCCAAGCAGTGATTTAATTAGTACAGTTTCTGTGTGGTTATTTCTGGTCTGGGCATCCAGGAACAAACAAGTGGCCATCTACAACAAACTGGTACACCAACGTAGCTGACTACATACATCCATGTAAAACCTGAGAAGGCTTGGAAAGAAATTCTAGACACAAAAAACAAAGTTTAGGCACATTTTTTTTGGGTGGCTGGTGGCGTGCTGCAGCTCCCTTAAGAGAGGTCTTCCTGATTCAGTGGTAGCAGAAAAAAAACCAAAACAAAACATACACACACAAAAATTGCACGGTTTCAAAATGGTGGCATTCTGGTTCACCAGCACAGATGGCTCTGACTCTTTCAGGAGGTCTAACTTTGGAGCATTTAAATGGGTTCTGTGAGCAGAGTGCTACAACCTGCTTAATGACAACATAGACCCACTGTGTACCTAAAAATGGGCAATGTACATGGCTCTCAGAGGAAGCAAACATGCCTCTGCCATGTTGGACTGGGCAGAGCAAGCAGGCAGGGCCATGTTGTCCCTAGCAGTGCCCACTTAGCATTAAACAAAAGGGTGTTCTGGTCAGAAAATAATTGCAGATGCACAATAAAGACAGATTCAGATTAAAAAGACCTGTAAATGGGTTACAGTGTTGGATAAATATACGTAGGCTTGGGAGAGAAAAGAAAAAGAGTATAGAGAGTTATAAGAAGAAATAAATTGTTAAAAAATAAAACAAAGTCTTTAAAGAGACAGTACAGACAGTCATAGATTAAAAAAATAAAGAAAAATAAGCCACTTAAAGATGGAAAATACACAGAGAGTCTGGATTATGTATATTATTGTGTTTTCTTTGAATATTTTGACTGTGAAGGAGCTAAGTACAGAGAGACATTTCATTGTACAGGCTGCTAAGCTAAACCAATATATATATATATATATATATCTTAAAAGCGTCTTGACTTCAAAATATGGGTCTTTAGGATATGTTGCTTTGGAAAAGAGGTTCTTCTTTTGTTTCTGAAGAAGATGAGAACCTATTGATTCCTTCCAGACAATTGTAGTTTGATGGACCAATGTCCCCACCTGAAAGGTCACTGTGAACACACCCAAAAATTACTTTGCTCAACAAAAAGAAGGAAGCAGTTTGGAAAGAACTACGCTCAAATTCCCAAATATTGTTTATAAATGTTTGTTTACTTTTAAAGGGGAATATGCTATAGAGATGGATACTTCGCAATGGTATGGATCTTGGTTTATTGATATGAATTTAAGGTCAGTTTCGTTATATGTATTTCTGCTCTTAATTAAGGTATTATGTTGGTGCAGCTCATTTAAAAATGAAATGTATAATTAAGAAAATGGGTTAATAGATAATCATGTTAGGTTTTCTAGATATATAGAGATATATTTCAGTTAGATAGGTATTATTTAAATCTTTCAGAAAACATCAGAATAGGACATTTAAAATGTTTTAAGAAGTTAGGACTTTTCATGACATTGAGACACATCTGCTCCTGGTAGCACCAACTACTTCAAGAGGAAGATGGGCACTGAAGAGGCTCCTTATGGAGTTTGTTAGCCATTTGGGCAAGAAACTGCTCCTGCCTGGACTGCTTGATGCTGTGTTATATGAACTGGACAGGCAGTACCCACAGAAAAATGACTGCTGAACTTGCCTAAAGGTGAGACAATCCTTTGAGGTTCCTGCCTCATGAAAGAGCCTGCGAGACATTCTGCAGGACACAGAAAAATGTGATTGACAAACTGCCAATATAGGTGGAACTGTCTTTGAAATTTCCTGCTTCGTGGAAAAGTCTGCTTGACACTATGGGCCAGTAGGCTGAAGATACAGTAGGCCAGTAGGCCCCACCAGTACAGAAGAACTTTGGGTTCAGGGAATGAGATGTCTTTGCCAATTCTAGAGTTTTGGAAGTTGCTTATAATGCACTTCCTGTTAACTTAGGTAATACTATATCCTTCTGGAGTCTTTGATGGAGTTGAAGAATAGCTAGTAATAATTATAGTTTTCCTTAGTTATGATAAAAGATAAAGTATATATCAATATTGTAACTGTAATTCTTGGTTAATACCTGTTTTGTTATATGTAATTTTGCTATGTTAAAGTTAAAGCCTCCCTTTTTATTTAAACAGAAAAGGGGAAATGGTGTTGGAAGTCCTTCTGTATATGTATTGCATTTATTGGCTAATGAATAAAGAAGCTGCCTTTGGCAGTGGGGAAGCCAGCAAAAAACCATGTCCATCTTGTGGTGATCAGACTGTCCACCCTGTGCGAACATCTTTTCCCAGGTCCCTTAGATCTCTTCTATTACAAGCAAAACAGGTGACTGATTCCAAGGCCCTCCATCAAGGCAAAGAGCAGACACCACCCCTGCAGCAATCCTGGGAGCCCCTCCTCCCTTGGTGTGTGTTTTATGCCTGTAATTAAGGCATGAAAGGCCCAGAAAAGCAAGAGCAGCTGACCCTCTCTGTCTCTCTCTGACTTGAGTTGGAGGCTGTGGTTGGACTAATGGCCCTGAGTCCTAGCCCCAGGAATGGTTGGAGAGTGAGGATTCGTCAGTGTGGGAAAGAGAAGGAAATTTCCCCTGTTCATTCAGAAGAACTTGAATGGGAAGATATTCTGTAGCTTCCAGGCAGTTTTATTAGAAAATTATTTTCCCTCCTTATTCTTCATCCTTCCTTCAGAGATTCTCACACAGGATGTCTATGTTTACACATGAACAAACCCAAGTATCTTGGATGATCTGTTTGCTTTCTTTGGAGCATGGTCCATGGAAGATAGTTTCCCAGCCTGATGTGCTATGGTTCAGAAAAAGAGAGAGAATCTGGAGTCATAAAAATGATGTCCAATCAATTTCTAATATCTTCTACTGTATTAATGGAGCTTGAGTGTAATTAAACTGTTTGGCTAATCAAATGAGGTCATTGCATTTGAAAACAAAAGCAGTCACTGGGCCAAGTTGATGGTGCAGTTGGTAACGCTTGCCCTGCCAAAAAGAGGACTGAGTTCAAGTCCTCAGCACCCACATAAAAACTGGGCACAGTGGCGTGCGTCTGAAACCTCTGTGCTGGTGTGTGGAGACAGATGGATCCCTGGAGTTCCTGGCCTAGTCAGTGAACTCAAGTTTTGGTGAAAGGCTTGGCCTCAGAAAAATGTAGTGGTGAGGGAGACCTAAAGAGTCAAGCACCTGCCTCTGCCACTCTTCTTCAGGCTGTGGAACTTGCATGCATGGTCTCCTCTCTCTCTAGAGCCCCTCACTAGCAGGGATCTTGCCTGATTTGCTTAAGGACCCAGGAAATCTACCAGCATAATGGGCTGGATCTTAGAGTGAAGGAGTAGGCGGGAAAGTGAAAACGTTAGTGACAGATTCCCCAACAACCTTTCAGCTTGGTTACCACAAATGAAAGCCTAGATTTACCCTACCATATTTCCCAAGAAAGAGAGGAAACCGTGAAAACTCTTATAAAGGCCTTGTGTTAAAGAGGAAGATGTTACAGTTCGTGCGCCACTGTATAAAAATAAATAAATAAACAAAATAAAGAGGAAGATGTACACAGCGTGACCTGTCCCAAAGAGCAAACCCTGATTTGCCAGGGAAGGGGGAGCACTGGGGTGGGAGTGGGGGGCTGCGATCATTTCAATTGTTGCTAGTCAAGCTTCTTGGATATCATACCATACTCTGGCCTTCCACCAAAAATTGTCTAAACTCTCTCGGAACTCAAAATGCTACTGGTGGGTGACTGGTTAGTCTGGGACCACATAATTCTAAGGGACTTGAATCCCAGTGGACTTCTGGGGCCACTGCAATGAGCCTTCTGCCCTCATCTGCACTGACACGCCGTCAAAGGATTGCCTCGCGACATGTGAGGGAACAGAGGCCCGGGAGCCAAAGCACACTCCACTCTCTGTGGGCCCTGGATCTCAGCAGAGAAATTAGTTCCGTCTGGCTGGTTCAAAGGTGATGTTTACACAGGGAGTTATTTATGGAGGTGTGAGTGGGTTTGAAGACTGAAAATAGATAGTGAGTAACTCAGGGACTTCTAAGGGCCCTGGGACATGGGGATGCCGAGACGATGGGAGGAAGTAGAATTCCCAGGGTCCAGTGGGAACTCGGGCATGGAAGCGGGTGGCCTAGGAAGAGATGCAGACACGGTGGACACAACCACCTCCAGAAAGATAGTGCAGACAGAGTGGGGGTGTGGATGTCCTAAACCTCTCTTTCCACCCTCAATCTGCTGCCTGTCACTCCTGTTGGCCAATTTCAACTGAAACCTGATGGCCTGGGAAGGACAGGTCTTCTAGTCCATGGACCATGAAGAGGACAGGGCAGACGGACATATCTTTGACAATGGAGAGGGTACTGTAGACGAAGCCACATCCTTGATTTAAGGTAGTGAAGAAAGGGACAAGATTTGTTGAGAATACAGAGTTGATGGGAACAAAATGTATCGGGTAATACTGACAGGCAGAATCAATATTAAAATCCCCTCATGTTTGGAGAGGTGTCATTGTCTGGTGAACACTGGGCTTTGGTTAGGATGGTGTCTGGAGACAGAGGACAAAGAATAGACCCTTGGTCCTCAGCGTCCTCCAAGGTTTGCTAGGTGGCAGATGCTTCCCATGGTGCCTCCTCCAAGATAACTCCAAATGGTCCTATGGTGATGCAACACACTCCACTTTCCCCAGGGTTGGTCTGTAGGACCAATGGTACCCAGCAGAAGCCACAGAGTGTTGCTTTTGAGATACCAAAACTACAGCAACCTATCTCTCTCCATCCTCTCTCCTGCTTCTTCCTCTTCTTCCTGCTTCTGTTCTCCCTCTGTCCCCACCGAGGTCTTCTCCTCTTTCCTCTCCCCTCTCATTCTCCCATTTCTCCTCCCTCCCTCTTTTCCTCTCTCCCTTCCTCCCCCCATATTGGCCTGGGGAAACTGTTTCAGAAGAGGTGACCCCCCCAGTGAGTTGCCGAGGCTTCCTGACACCAGTTCACAGACGGCCACCCTCCTGACCACATCCGAGCAGCATCATGTGAGCCTGTGATCTAGAACCACAGGGAGGCTGCTTGCATAGTCATGACCTGATCATCAGAAGGGGTGATAACAGATGTCCACAGTTTTTAATCACTCATTTTTGGTAACAGTATCCCAGCAAGAGCTTGGCGGTCGAGATCATTTACATATTCATGCATTAATGGTTAGTAACATGCACAAGACATTTTTATTCATGAAACCAGCAGACTACCCTCTCTTAAATATGTGGCAAAGTGCTTTTAAAAATAACCTCTCTGAGCCTCAGTTTCCCCAATCTACAATGAAGATGCCAACAATGTCTACCAAACGGTTGTCTGAGAGCCAAGGATGGTGCCTGAGATACACTGAGCACTCAACAAATTCAGCTCCTCTTCGTCAGGGAGAGAAAACGGCTCATAATGCAGACGTCTGTTGTCATCACTGTGATCAAACACATGACTGAAGAGACAGAGGCTTATGTTGGCCCACCCTTTGGGACATCCAGGCCACTATCTATGGAAAGCACAGTGGATGGAGTGGACCTTGCCCATGGGAGTAGGAGCACCTGGCTGTTACAGGTCAGTAGCTGGTGGTGAGAGCTTGCTTAGGAAGACGAGCTGGGCTTTGATCCTCTGGAGCATCCCTGTACCCCCATCCACCAGCTAGGTTCTGCCACCTCCTCCAAAACAGCACCACCTACTGGGTATTGAGTGTTCAAACACATGAACCCCTGGGGGACATTTCTCATACAAACCCTGAGGAGGTACTCAGGGAGACCTGGGCAGAAAGTTCGCCACTGCCCGGTGGTATGGTTCAATATTTATTTCCCTTGCTTGCTTCAGGACGAGTCTGTTTGCTCCCAATGGCTGCCATGCTCAAAGGACCCCCTCCCCGCCTTCCCAATAGCCAGCTCTTTGAGAGTCGCCCACCCCAACCATGAAGAATTCACTGTCTCTACTCATGCCTCCCTGGCGGAAAAGGGAATCCCTGATTTCTCTGGGCATGCTCTGTTGCTCTCTGGCTGCAACTCAGGCTCTCCACTCTCTAATGACTGGGGGATGAGTGTTAGGCTGAGTCATAGGGAATCAGGTGCCTTGAGAGTGGCCACATGGTGTGGACCGAAGTCACCCAGGCTGGGGGACCTCACAGCCCCACAGAAAACAGCATCGTGCACCAGAGAGCAAAGAGCAGGAAACCAGCGCAGACACGATTCCAGTCAGCCTGGAAAACTGTGGTGTTTTCCTACCAGAAGGAGGAAGAGCTCAGTGAGAGTGTGGTCTGCCAATCCCTATCTTGATGCTCTAGCTTTAAGGGCAATCTTCCCCAAAACACTGGGTGGTTGGAGGGGCATGTTATTTTCAATTTTTAGCACCACCCCTAAGACAAGGTCAAAAGGAAATATTGGGAACTGAGAGGTTGTTCAGGAGAGAGCAATGCCTAGGGTGGGTGTGGAAGGCCCTGGGTCCCTTGCCCAGCTCCAAAACAAGACAAAAACCAGCCAGGGAAGCAAGTCCATTTCCTTCTTAAGCACAGAAAAGTCATTCAACAAGACAGAATAGCATTGCCAAGTGCAAAGTAGCTAGAGCCTTTTAAGTTTGTGTCTGGTGTATGTAGCCCATCTTTTCAAAGTTAGCTCACCCAGAAGAGTGCTTGGGCAGGGATGTTTGGAGCCTTGCTGTTTGTAACTTTGGGGAAATCACAATCTACACGATCACTCATCCATTACTGACCAATGAGCTCAGATTCTGGCACTGTGAGAAGTGGGATACTCAACAATCAGGCGCAAGAACAGGCCCAAATCCCACCCCACACAAAGATGCAATGGTATCTGATTAACGAACCACTTCCTTATATACTAAGAATCACAGTCTTGTTTCTGCTCTGAATGATCAGTGGTGAATACGTGTGTATGAATGAATGAGGAAAGAGTTCTAGATGTCTGAAAAGCCACCCACTACGAGCAGCCCTGAGAGGTAGCCTGACTTTGGGAGTAATTAGAACTAAAAGAGATTTTATGTAAAAATAAAACTATAGAAGTCTATAGTGTTTGGGCCAGCAAGATGGCTCCGCAGGTAAAGTGGTTTGCCACCAAACTGACATCCTGAATTTAATTCCTGGAACCCACAAGTTGTCCTCTGAGCTCCACATGTTAAAAAAAAATCCACAGTATTCTACAAGTTTGCAATGGGCATATGTGTGCCTGGGATATCTTTACTATTTATTGAACAATTTAAAGATGAGAGATGAAAATCAAAGTGCCTTGCCACACTGGGGTGCTTTGGGTCACTCAGCAAAAAGCAAGCTGCCTGCTGCTACCCAGTGGCAGAGAAAATGGAGGGAGTGGGGAGCCGGGAGTGGAGGGAGTGAGCACTGGGGGCCAGAACCCAACAGACTGGCACACCCAGCTACGCAGGGGAAATGAAACTTCATGTGCGTTGTGCGACCGTCATCTGCCCTTACTGCCTGGCCAGCCTCACCCTCTGTCTGCCTTTCCTCTCTCTGGTTGCCACCTCTTTTCAAACAAGATCACAGGCCTCCAAATGTGTACACACCCCCCGTCCTGGCTTTTCTCTCCCCCACCCACCCCGCTCATTCTTGCCTTCCCATCCTTCTTTCTCTCCATGCCCCGTTTAATAATTTCCTTCCTTTGGTTCCCTTTTCTTCCGTCTGTGTCTGTTCCATTTTCCTCTTCATTGCTATTCTCCTTCTGGAATATTCACTATCAGTCTAAGGCCCCCAGACCACCAGCAGCAGCGGCACTCAGAACAAATCTTCATTATAAAGGCAGTGCTTGGTCCCCGCTCCAAACCTGCTGTATCAGACACTTGGGGGGTGGGGCCCAGTGAGCTGTGTTTTAATCAGCCCCCCAGGGGATCTGACGCATGTTCAAGTTTGAGACCCCTTGTCTTAGAGGGAAATGTCAGCTTACCAAAACACGTGAGTATCTTTGAGTGCTGATCCAATAAGCCTTCATTTCTAAACATGTAAAACCCTCCTGTGCCCATTAACTAATTAGGACGTCAGACCACCAGCCTGGCTGGGATGCTTTCAGAAACAACACCAGCAATGACGCTCAACTTCTCTGATTACCATCAGGCTGTTAAAGCCCTTGGCCCAACCTGTGGCATCCCCATCCCTGTGCTCTGCCCGTTCCCTCTCTTCCTGGGCTTGCTTCTAAACTCTACAAATCAGGGGGGTTGTGGAACCTCTTATAATGCAGCCACGTTGTCCATCAGTCTGTTAAAGTATGCTTTTCAGATACTGATAAGGATCATTACAGCGGAAAGATGTCATTGCCCAATCCAGGCAAAAGATGCCGAGTCTACAGCTTTCTCAACCGCAGGATACACTCTTCAGGGTTCAAGTACCCTGTGGCTCTTAGAATCCTGAACTTGGGCTGTGGCAGTGGTTCTATTGGCCAGGTGCTTGCTGCACAGCACAAGGACTCAAGTTCAGGTCCCTAGCATCCCTGTAAAAAGCCATGCACAGCAGAAGGACCTATGAGCTTCGGGTTCAGTGAGAGACCCTGCCTCAAGAAACACAGTAGAGAGGATTGAGGAAGTTGCCTGAGGTCGATCTCTGACCTCCATGCAGAGATACACATGTGTGCATATTCACCCATTGTATCAGCTAGTTCTGTGTTGACTTGAGCAAGCTAGAGTCATCAGAGAGGAGGGAGCCTCAATTGAGAAAATATCTCTATAATATTGAACTGTAGGCTAGCCTGTAGGGTATTTTCTTAATTAGTGATTGATAGGGGAGGGCTCAGCCCATTGTGTATTGAGTTACCCCTGGGCTGGTGGTCCTGGGTTCTATAAGAAGGTAGGCTGAGCAAGCCATGGAGAGCAAGCCAGTAAGCAGAACCCCTCCATGGCCTCTGCATCAGCTCCTGCCTCCAGGTTCCTGCCTTGCTTGAGTTCCTGTCCTGACTTCCTTTGGTGATGAACTATGATGTGGAAGTGAAAGCTAAATAAACTCTTTCGTCCCCAAGTTTCTTTGGTCATCGTGTTTCATCACAGCAATAGTAACCCTAAGTCACCCATTGAACAGGCTATTACATATACAAGCGCACATGCACACGCATGCACGTGAGCGTTGAAGTCTTGAACTTGACTTCAGAACTCCGGGCTCCAGAATGGAGCACTTCACAGGGACAAGTTCATTTGGGAGATGCCGTTCCAGGAAACACTCCCTTCTCTCAAAACACCAGCCATCTTCAGTAGCAGGTAACAAAGAGTGAAGACGCCACCGTCACACTCAGTAAAATATGCTGACCTTGAAACGCCCATACATGAAGACAATGGCTCCTCAATAGTCCTCCTTGCTAGTGGCTCAGTGGAAGGTCACCAAGGTTCCTGCCTAATCTGCGACAGTGTTCACCTGGTGACATTGACTGTGGTGGACTTCGAGATAAAGGCTGAGAATGTCACCCTTGTGTCATGGTCCTTAACCAAGCAGGAACTTCCTCCCAGGGTTCACACTCAGTAGACCTGGTACATGGCCTGGGAGTCTAGATTTTTATGAAAGCTCCCGGGAGGTTTGGATGTAACCAAGGGTTGAAAAGCACTGAATTACGTGAATCTATGCATGGTCCTTAAATAACGGTGTATCCTGAGACACATGGAACCAGGAATGCCTAAGCCTTTGAAATAGATGTGACTGAAGACAGACAGCTTTGCTTTCTTCAGACCATCCCCGGAGCCCTCAGCAGGAGAAAGTGGACTCGGGTTTTGCCTGAGGATGGTGACACTGAGTTGGGAGAAAAGGATTCTCAGTCTCCAATAAACCTAAAATCTACAAGATCAGTGACAGAGAAAAAAAAATCAGGGGAAAAATTGAAAACATTTACAGCCTGTTTTCCCTCATGAAACTTGAAAATAGTTTTCTTGAGTCCCAATGGAGGAAGCATCATTACTAGTTGGTTGTTGTTTTAAACTATGGAGTATGTCTACCTTGGTGGTCTGCAATCTGCTTTTATCCACAGAAATCTACTCAAGAAAAACCCTGGCATCCAACTCCAGTTGTCTAGATCTAGAACACGCTCAGGAAAGGTCACCCTCAATTAGGGACCCCCTTCTCACTGATATTTGGAAGCAGTGGAAGCATACACTATGAACAAGAGTGGGAAATCCATAGCCTATTTTGCAGATGCTACGCGTGCGTGCGCGTGCGCACACACACACAAACATGTCACTGAGATCAGCATCTTCCCATACCATTGGTTGAGTCTGAATGTGGGTGGGCTTACACCTGTCTCACATCACCGTCAAGCCGCTCCAGCAGCAGCAGTGATTGCCCTTAGCAGACACGGTGTTCATACTTCAAAGATAAGTAATTAGGGCAAGATCACTGACAAAATCAGCTGATTAAAAGTGAATAAATAAAAAAACACAGGTCCTGTGTAGGAGTTATTTTAGCCACAGTAATGACTAAATTAATAAGAACTGAGACTTCCTGGGTATGCTTTTTTTTTAGACGGTTTTTCCAGATTCCACTGTTTATTAAAAGCTCCTTTGAGATCTGAGCTGACAGAGAAAAGCAAACAAGCAAGTCTCGCTATGTTGAATGCATATGAGTTGATGATTTTAGACAAGAGTATGAGCTTATGAAACCTTCAGGAGTGTGAATGGGTGAATGGGTCAACATAAGATCCTAAATTGCAAAAATCACCCAAGAAAGTAGATACAGAAAGCTTTTGGTGAACTTTACTGAGATGGAATTTTGAAGCAAAGATAGAGAAACACCATGATGCCTCTGGAGGCATCTGGAGGAGAAATGTCCCTGGGTGTTTGTAGAAGAAAGTGACTGAGGACAGTAGAGGGGCTGCAGGAAGTAACACAATTGATGAATTTGATCTTTTGTTACATGGAAGGAAGAAATTCCTTTTCTTTTCATCCGTTGGTTGCTGAGAGAATTCATTAAACACTGTACTTTTGATCAGGGGACAAAGGGTCTGTATTAATAAGCATTTTGAAACTACATTTCTTTAAAACTATTCTCATGATCTGGCGCTGGTTAAATTGGGGTGGCACACTATCCCCATAAACAGAGGGCATTGCATACTTACTTACATGGTAGTTGGTTTCTGATGTAAGGGTCAGTCTCACCACTTAGCTCAGAAGCCTGACAGAGTGATTAACAGAGTGAGGCCCAAGCCTAGCATCATGGACAGCATGTGCATCCTTAGCTCTCAGCTGAGGCTTTCTGCAGCGGAAACTTCAGGGGAGGGTAGGCTGCATCGTGAGAATGGATCACACAGGGCATGCTGATGGTCACTCGGGCTGGAACACCAATTGCTCTTTGTAAGATTTTGGAAGCTCTAGCTCCCCTTTTGACAAGTCTTAACAAATCAGGCATCTCTAGTCCCTAGTGATTAAGATCTCAGACATCCCTAACTGGCTTGATAACTCTGGTCAAGTCAAGTAACATTTTTGCTGTGTGGTTTCTTTATCTCTAGGATGGAAGAGTAGCAATGTCTCCCTACAACAATGGGCAATGGTGCAGTGAGCTAGCATTGCCATGCTTAGGAGCCACGCACTCCCTGGAGCACAGTGTGTACTCCATGAGGTTGCCCTCTTGTCATAGTAGTCAGGTGCTATGGGATGTCTCTCTGAATTCTGTGAATATGTTTTATTATCATTGGTTAATAAAGAAGCTGCTTTGGTCTATGGCAGGGCAGAATATAGCTAGGCAGAAAATCCAAGCAGAGAGACAGAGAGAAAGAAGGTGGAGTCGGGGAGATGCCAGTAGCCACCAGGGAGGCAAGATGTGAGGTAAGAAGCCATAACCCTCGAGATAAAATATAAAATAATAGAAATGGGTTAATTTAAGTTGTAAGAGCTAGTTAATGATAAGCCAATAGGCCAAACATTTTGGGAGAGAAACCTCCAGTTACAGTCAGGTTCCCTGCAAGAGAACAAGTACTTTAGAAAGAGATGCCACATTCCCCAGGGTGCTTCTCCTCCAGACAGTGGCCAACTGCAGACTGGACACTAAGCAGGAGTCCCTGAGCCCCTTCGGTTAGTGTTTGACAGCAGTCGTAAGTTTAGATCTTGGGTCTAATTAGGTCTGTTGCACTTGCTGGAGGCACAGTGCATTTATCTTCTCTTGTCTCTAACTTGGGTATCTTGTGTGTATCAGGCTGTTCAAACATGACATCATACAATGTCATATAACAGCCTGGAAGATAAACTCAGAGACTCTTGGTGGCTTTCCCAGTGTCAACAGCTGGTAAATGGCAGAACTGAGATTAACAAAAATTGTGTCCAAACATTGGAAGAATTTCTTTACTGTGGGGGGGGGGATACAGTGAGGAATCTAAGACAGACTTCTTTAAGAAAAGAAATAAAAATATAAAATAAAATAAAAATAAAAATACTGCTGCAAGTAGATTTTAAGAATAATGCAGGATCTGGAGAGATTCAGCAGTTAAGAATGTGCACTGCTTTCCTAGAGGTCCAGAATTCAGTTCCCAGCACCTACATGGAGTCACTCACAACTGCCTATAATGCCAACTCCAGGGGACTCAATGCCCTCTTCTGGACTGTGTGGGTACTGCACACACACATGCATATGCTCACATACAGACACACATATACACATAGCTAAAAATAGAATAAGTTTAATGAAAAGAGCTATAACATGTCCTGTGTGTCCAACAATACAAATAATGCTGAAAAGAAGCTCGTGTAACTACTGCACAGTTGCTTTCTAGTAATTCCGCTACCCACACCGGATTGCCTTGGGGAGTTTAGAATGTTTTTGTCCAGTTGTTTAATATGCACACATGGACATACTTACACTCCTTCTCACCTTACCAAAAGACAGAAGGGAATGGTCTGCAGCTTTGATATCTGCTTTTAAGAGTTCTGTTTATTTATGTGTCTGTGCTTGGGTCTGTGTATATATGGACACCATGTGTGTGAGGTGCCAGAGAAGCCAAAAGCAGGCTAAGGATCCTGTGGAGCTAGAGTTACTTGTAAGTGAGAGCTGCTAGGATGTGGGTGCTGAGAACCAAACTCAGATCCTCTGAGAGCATCCAGTGTCCTTAGTTGTTAAGACGTGGCCATCTTAACATGTCTTGAGCCCCTGTATATTTTATAGCTTGTCATTTTAATTTAATCTACTGAGGACAGATTCCCACCTTACATTGTATATTTCTTTCTTCTCAAACACTGTGTGGTATGCCATATACGTGTGTATGTATGTGTGTGTGTGTGTACACGTTGTGCATGTATGTATGTGCATGTATGTGTGTATTATGTACTATATATTATGTGTATGCATATGTATTGTTAATTTGCAGTATTGAAACTAAGGTTCTGCACATTCTGGGAAAATATATCAAATTACAAAATTTTACTTTTAGTTGGGGGTCTTGCCAAGATTCCTGAGTTAGCCTTGAATTTGGGGTTCTCTTACCTCAGCCTCCCAAGTATGAGCCACAAGCAGTGTCACTAGGGTCCTGCTTCTTATTTCTCTTACTTCCTATATAAGAGCTGTTGTAGATAGTGCACAGTAGTCCATGCTTGAGACACCATTGCACATGTGGTGGGGCATTCACCAGAGAAGTCTGTTAGACACGGGATTAAGGCACTAGAAAGCCTTTAGTAGCCTGCTGGCGACTACAATGGGTGTTCGGGATCTCAGTGTAGCCCTGAGACTTTCCCAGGGTGAGCTTTTAAGCACAAAAACCATATTCTGGGTTGACACAGCTCAGTTAACGAGAATAGCTAGCCAGAAGCAGAACTACAGAAGCCAAAAGGCAGGGTCGGTGCATTCAGAGACTTTCCCGGAACTGTGGACTTTGATGGATTAGGCCTTCGTTTTAGTTTTGGCAGGTGGTGCTGTCTACGTGCTGAGTTTTACAGCCTGAATGGTAATTCCACCATGGAGTCAGTCGTGCTAAGATCACGAGACCTACTAAGTCTGGGACCCCGTTATACAGTAAATATCTTTGCAATTAAGTATGTCATTTTAGGAATATTTAGTTACTTTCTTAGGAAACAGTAGTAGAGGTGGACACTTGTTTGTTTTGGAGGATTTTAAGTAGCATTTTAAATGAAGCTTTTGAGAGTTTCATACATGCAAGCCATGTGCTTTGTTCACATTCATCTTGACTCCTCCTCTGACTCCTCCCCAATCCCCCCCCCCAAGGCCTCCTTGCAGCTTCCCCAGCTCTGTCTGCTTTATGCCCCCAGTTGTAGCGGAGCGCTGTGTCTCATTCTGTGAGAAATGGTTTTCTCTCCTAACGTTTCTTCCTCGAGACAATTGAAGGGTTCTCCACAAATCTCAAATACACTGGCTCAGTGTTACTTGGATGGGAAACGGGTCCCATCGTGCCTCCTGGCTTTGCCCCATCCCGACATCCTCTGCGCATGAGTCTTCAGCTGTGGAGCCTCCTCAAGCCAATAGGCTGCTCTGTAACTGCATTTCAGGGTGTTTGCCTAGAACAGGGGTCCTGCCCCGGAAGTGTTAACTTCACAGGTTATCGACCACAGAAATTTCCCTTCCAGTCAACCTCCATCCCAAAAATAGAAAGAGGAAAGGAGATCACCCAGGGTACAGACAAGCCTTTATTTCAAGTCCGCGGCCTGAGCAATTACATAAAGTCATGTTTTCTCTGGCGAGAACTGCCCTGGTGGTGATTTTTTTCTGTCAGTTTAGTCTATAAATGAAATGGAGTTACAGCTTCTATTAAAATAGAACACTGTGCCCTCAGTTGGCTCTTAACGGGTGGGAAAAACCCATTAAGTGCTTGTGAACTGTGTCTTAAATGCAGGAATCTTAATCCAGGGATCTAATAAATCCTTTTCCCCACCTCAAGTGAAAGTCTTGGGTTCTCCAGCATTTGATCGGCTATTTCTTCCCAAAAACTTCCTCAGACTGACCCAGAGAACTGGGCATCCAGGAGGTTTCTACCTCTGGGGTACTTTTCTCCCCCACAAGTACATCTTTCAAGGAATCATGAACTTTGGCAGGTGTGGTTCACAGTGAGCTACTGTTTTTGAAGCTGACCCGAGGTCCTTGCTCTGCCTTAGGGGGAAAGTCGTGGGATCTCTGTGACTGGTTTGGGCTATAACAGGTCAAAACTCCCTAGGACCTAAGACCTCATGATGTTCTCCATATCTGCCCGTTTGCCACCAGGTTCAATGCCCACCACAAAGTGCCTTCTTTGCGAGTGTAGCTCATCAAGGTACAGTGAATAGCTTAATATGGTTCTTAGGCTCTCTCTCTCTCTCTCTCTCTCTCATTCTCTCTGTCTCCCTGCCTCTCTCCTGGTCCCACTATATGTAGCTTTGACTGGTCCGGAACTCACTATGTAGATCAAGCTGACCTCAAACTCGGAGATCTATCTGCCTCTGACCCCCAGCATTGGGAGTATCTATTAAATCTAAGAAGAAAGTGTTCACTCTTCCATTGAGAGCAAAGTTGGAGCCTCTTCTTCCCATAGCCAGCCAGGATTCCCAACCTCCAAACATGCCAAAACCTTCGCATGAAGAAATGACTTAGGGAATTGATTTGATTTTCTGTCAAAACCATTTTTCAAGTTGAGAGAGGAACAAAGTCACACAAGAAAAAAAAATGAAACCAAAAGCCAGATCTCAGGCTATCTCAGCATCAAGGCCGTGCTTGATTCTGTGTCTTCTGGAGGGCAGATGCCTGGAAAATTTGAGCTGGTGAGAGCTGAGATTGTACCGAACACCATGAGGAAGAGGGAATGAGGCTGAGTTCATGCAAAGTGACTCAGAAGTTGGTCGCATGTGCCCGTGTGTGTGGGGGGGGATCATTTCCCCCACAGCAGAATTGGCTGCCAGTAGCTTCCTCTAGGGGACTATGGATTTCCAAAGACTGGCTCATCACTCTGGATATGTATAGAGGTGACTTGAGATAAGACCAGGTGGGCAGGAGAAAGGTCAGAATCACAGGGGGGATATGAAGGCAGGGTAGGGTTGACATAGGAGGGGAATGAGGAGGGAGTGGGGGCCGCAGCAAGGATGCCTTATTGGAGGCAGTGGGTTGAACCTGAACAGTCTGGCCCTTCTCTTGAGGCCCCTCCCTCCGCCTTGCTCTCACCTGTGCCTTGCCCAGTCCCATTTTCGACTCCCCATCCCCTTCCAGTTCTGCACAGAACCTTCCCATTCAACTATAAGCTACTAGTGGACTCTTCCTTTTGACAATAAGAGAAGTCATTGTCTTCAGCATATGCAAATCTGCATAAACACATATACACACACCACAGACCGTATACGATCCCAGCGCTGGTGAAGGTGCGCTGCTCGCTGGCTGGCCTTTCTCTTTAACCATGTGGTGGGTGGGTCTGTGTGGAGACATTCCAGGTGGCAAGCGGGACTTTTTGAAAAGCTTTTTTATTACCCACTTGGCAATACTAGCCCTCCCCCATCACTCAGCCTACTTTGAAATTAATTAACGCCCGGCTCAGAGAATGTAGGCTTTATAGTAATAAAACCTCTCCCTCGACCTGCCCGCCCTCTGAACCCAGGGCCTTGAGCAGTGTGTGTGTGTATGTGTGTGTGTGTGTGTGTGTGTGTGTATGTGTGTGTGTGTGTGTGTATGTGTGTGTGTGGTGTTGACAGGAGGGTGGATTGATAGTCCTTGATTTGGGTGGCCTCCCTCTTTGACAGATGACAGGTAGAGGCAGTAGCTGCTCCCAAGACATCCTAGCAACTTTTCTATTGCTCTCCAGGAAGCGCCCAACCTCCAGCCCAGGGATGAGTGCAGGTTTTACTTTCCTTTCCCAGGTTTTACTGTATGTTAGATTCCATTGGAGAAATCTTCTGAAATCTCAGTTTCTGAGCCAGGCCCCTGACCAATTGAGCTGGAATTCCTGGAAGTGAGTCCTGGCCATGAAAGTGTCCTGAATCTTGTGCTCAGATACATGTTAAGACCTAGGCTGGGACAGTGTCCTTCAGCACATGAACTTGAGGATGGTTGAGAATGTGGTAGAGGAGGCCCTGGTGCCACAGCTGGGAGAGAGACTGCTCTTAGATTCTGTAGTCCTCACTCACTCTCGGGTTCCTGCAGTTGAGAAACAATGTCCTCCCTAGCACAAAAGTGCCCGAACATGGCTGCAGAGCCAATGGCCGAGATGCTCCAGAAAACACACAGTTTTAACATCCCCACCTTGACCCCTGTTTTGGGTTCGTGGCAGCAGATCTTAGCGATTTTCGTTTTTAACCATTTCCTAGCTTGTACCTATGCAGCTGGTTCAGAGACCACACTTGGGAAAACACTGGCAAGTGTTGCTTGCTTGAGTGATGCCCTTCTGAGGGTACCTGGAGCCTGGGTGCTGATTCTGTTGTCATCACTGGATTCAATATCCATGACTCTCAAAAGCACCCCCAGATTCAAATAGAGGGTCCTCTAACATTTTAGCAGAGGAGACAGCTGTCAGAATCTAGTGCAGACGTCACAGCTGAGACATTAGTGGCATGGGAAGCACCATTCACAACAATGCCATAAGGCCCGAGAGACCTGGAATTGCCTACATCAGCTGGAATATGTGAGGCAATTTTTGTTCATTTCATCTTAGATCCTAAGTATTCTTAACGTAGCTCATGCTTCTCTAACTGCTCGAGTCCGTTTTCATCAATGATTAACTGTTGGGGGCTTTCTCTCGGTTCTCTGATGCATTAGGAATAATGTGATTTTGGGTACTGGGGCTGGCTCAGCCATTACTACTCTTGCAGGTTCAGTTCCTAGCATTGCACATGCTAGTTCACAACTGCCTGTAACTCCAGTTCATTTCCAGGGGCTTTAATATCATCTTCTGGTTCCCATGGTCACCTGTACACACATGTTCCACATACACATTAAATTAAAAGAAAATAACCATCATTTTATAAGAAGAATAGTATTTTAGCTATCCATACTAACATACATCACATATCCTACTACTTAAGAGGCTGAAGCAGGAGGATTATGAATTTGAGACCAACCTGGGCTACATAACAAGTTCAAGGAAAGCTGTGGTTACACAATGAAATTTCGTCTCGAAAACAGATGAATAAAGAGATGGGGATAATGATATATGGCTGCAATCCCGGCAACTGGGAGGCTGAGGTAGGGGCATTGCCACCTGTTGAAGACCAGCATACTCTACATAGTGAAGGACAGCATAAGCTGGGCTACATAGCAATGTTCTTCACACCTCCAATAGATAGACAGATAGATGATAGATAGGTGGAGGGAGATAGATAGATAGATAGATAGATAGATAGATAGATAGTAGAAGATAAATAGATAGATGATAGACAGACAGACAGATAGATAGAAGATGATAAATAGATAGATGATAGATAGATAGATAGATAGATAGATAGATAGATAGATAGACAGTCAGACAGATAGATAGAAGATGATAAATAGATAGATAGACAGACAGTCAGAGAGATAGATAGATAGATAGATAGATAGATAGATAGATAGATAGATAGAAGATGATAAATAGATAGATGATAGATAGATAGATAGACAGACAGTCAGACAGATAGATGATAGATAGATAGATGGATGGATGATACATAGGTCCATGATTGATAGATAGACAGACAGCTAGAAAATAGATGGATGGGTGAACGGATAGATAGATATAGATAGATAGTAGATGATAGATAGATGTATATAGATAGATAGTAGATGATAGATAGATAGATAGATAGGTGGATGGATGGATAGATAGATAATAAAATGTGCCTGGTTGGGAAGGGAGAAGCTGGCAAATGATGGATTAGATGGAAAAGAGCTCTGTTGTTCTCTGAACTCACCTTAGGTGTCCTCTCCCGGCGTGTTTTAGATATAAGTGGAAAACACAGAAAAAGATGTCTATGGTCCTTTGATGTCCCATGCAGGGAGCCTCGGATTACCCCCATCTCAGGAGCTCCATGACTCTGAGGATGAGTCCTTGGACTTTGCCTGGTTTTCTTATACAACTGCCACTCTATTTTGGCTTAAAAAAAAAAAAAAAGAAGCAGCACAGGGTTGGAGAGGTGGCTTAGTGGTTAGGAGCACTGGCTGCTCTTCCGGAGAACCTGGGTTCAGTTACCAGCATCCACATGACAGTTCGCTACTGATGCCTTCTTCTGGCCTCTGCAGACACTACATGCATGTAGTACACAAATATACATGAAGCCAAACACCCATATAATTTGAAAATAAAGAATACAACATCAGAGTGATGGTGTGGCCATGCCTACCCAACTGGTTTCTATAGGTCTGGTGATTTCGGTCCCTTCTTAGAAGGGATTGGGTGAAATTTATCCTTCACACATGTCTTATTTTTCTTAGCGTGATTTCTTCTTCTTCTTTTTCTTCTTCTTCTTCTTCTTCCTCTTCCTCTTCCTCTTCCTCTTCCTCTTCCTCTTCCTCTTCTTCTTCTTCTTCTTCTTCTTCTTCTTCTTCTTCTTCTTCTTCTTCTTCTTCTTCTTCTTCTGTGAATAACGTTTTCTTGCCTGTATAACGTATTTTCCTGGTCCACTCATCCACTAACGAACATGTTAGCTGTGCTTATATTTTGGTCACTGTGAAAAGCGCAACGCCATCATCATGTGAACAAATACAGGCATCTCCTGGAGTCTTGATGTCAAGTCCTTTGCATGATCCACACCCCAAAGTGGATTTCCAGATAAACCTACTTTTTCCAATTGGTCTCCCCAATTTCCATCCCTATGGGAATTTTCAGGGTCATTGCTTTCCCTTTGTGTTGTCATTAATAGTTGTCAACCTTTTGGTGATGGGCATTCTGACATATCTGGATAATAACTCACTAAGGATTTGACTAGCATTTCCCTAATATTCATTAGAGGCCTTGAGCACCTTTATAGAGGCCTGTTGGCCATTGTATGATTTACTAGGAAAGTTATATATTAAAATTATCTTCTATCTATGTGTTTATTTATTTATAATCTATCCATCTATTTATTTATTTATTTTTGAGACAAGATCTCATGTAGTCCTGACTGGCTTCAGATTTGTTTTTTGTAACCAAGGCTGGCATTGAACTCCTGATCCTCCTGTCTCAGCTTACCAATGCTGAGACTATAAATGGGTATCACTGTTCCCAGCTTATTCATGTAATTTTAATTGGTGCCTAATAACCAGACAGGCTCATAGAGTACAATGTAAAATAATTAAATAGATATATAAGCTGTGAGGACCAACCAATTTATTCATTAGTAAGGTGTCTCCCTTGACACTGGCCATTTTTCGTGTTGCAGATATTCCAGTACTTTCTCCTGGCTCTTTACAAAATACCAGAAAAGTTGCCCGGAACACCCCTTTCTTCTCTGCTGCCGTGCACTCAAACCGACTGCTCCATCTATCCGGATGTTGACACCCCTAATCCCATCTCCCTGTATCCTTCCTCTATCCTTCTGCTACCAGCATCCATCTCTTCTAAGCAACACCTTTCTATTTCCACGCATCACCGAGAACAGGGACGTTTATCTTTCCCCATCAGGATGCCCCCAGCTCCATCCACATGGCCCCCCATGACAGAATTGCATTTTCTCTTCCTGTGCTTGGCCCTCTGTAAAACTGGATCCTTCCCTCTTTTGTTCCAGTTAATAATCTCTAGAGCAGCCTTGGGCCTGGGTCCCTGAAGAGCTGCATGGAGCAGAATCCCTGGGCATCATCCCCCAGGCTCTGCATAGCATGGCCCCAGGATGTAGAGTCACTGAACTTCTAGGGAAATAGAGTGTAGTGCAGCCTAACCCTCCTTGACCCTTCCATCTGCCAACACCACGCATTCACCCTCCTGAGGCAATCTTTGTTGAAGTCAGGGTTTTCCTGGATTACATCCATCCCCCAGTTATCCCCCTCCTACCCATCCCCCACAAATCCATCTAGTCCACAACACCTTCCCTGATAGTCCTGGTCCACGCGGTTTCTTCCTGTCATGCATTCCTTCCACGGGTATTTCTTGGGTATTTATTATGTAACAACCAGATCCAGTAACAGAGAGTGAGCCCATGCATTAAGAACGATGAAGGACCTGTTTCCAGGCTTCCCAGACCTTGCACTTATTTTTCTCACTGTGTTTATACGCGCCTGGACATTTACAGTTTTACGAGGTTTTGGCAGACCAGAGTGGATGCCTTTATTCTTAGAGAATCTTCTGTTTTCCTTTTCCTCTCTCCCCCTTTATCTACAACTTGTTGCCTCGGGTTGTCAAATAAACACACTACTAGCAAGGTCACCCAGCTCTCAGGTGCTCCCTCCCCACTAAGGAGCTGGCTCCTCTTCTAAGGGGCATCATCACCTGGGAGAGCTGTCCAGGTTCTGCTCTGGATGTGGACTCCCCTGACCCCCTGGCTGGCGCAGAGTCAACCTCTTGGTTTTCTGACTTGATGCTGACCTGTGGGGAGGAAGCTAGTCTTGGCACAGTCACCCACCACGTGGAGGTTGTACGCCATGCTCACATCATCACCCACCTCGTGATGGAGGCTGCATGCCCAAGCACACAACATCAAGGTGCTGGGTTTCCTACTTTGACTCCATGCTAGGAAAGGTGCTGTGGGTTAAGTTAGTCCTGATTGGTTCTTATTTCCCTTTCAGCTGAAAGGGGACCTGGACTTCTGAGTTGAAAAGTAAATCATGGTCCTCAGAGCTCAGAATGAGGATGACACACAGCAAGAAGGAAGCAGAGTCCAAACAAGGAGCTGGCACTTGCTAGTCCTTCCACACAGCACTGTTCTTGAGACACCAGCCATCCCAGGCTCTAAAGGGCCACGAGTGAGCGTCTATACTATGGTAACGGACAAATCGTTCCATTATAGGCATCTTAGGAGATTCTGACCCACGGCAAGCTGGCTGTTGTGTTGAGTTTCATGGACTGTGTTGTCAGGGAAGAGTACCAGCCTCCCTCCTTCTGGTGGGGGAACTCTAGCTTCATCCTCATTGATGCTGAGGTTGGTGGAAGAAGAGCTCACGGCCATGAGATGCCCAAGGCCAGAAGTCTGGTAACATCAGGGACCTCATTTTGCTCTCATCTGGGCCAAAGATTCTTCCAAAGCAAAGTAGAATTGCTTTAGGCTTGCATTGGTCTGCCATGTGTCAGCCTTGACAGCTGAACCCAGTCCAAGAGAGATTTGTCAATAATGGAACATTGTGCAAAAACACTTCTCAGATGGAGCCACACATTGATACTCTTCTTCTGGAGACTTCTGGGAAGCAGGCAGAGGCCTTCCCCAGGCAGTGGGAAGAAGAGTGAGTCACTGCTGAGTCCGGACTACCGCCTGGGGTCTGTGAAGAAATGTTACTTGTGGGTCCTGCCCAGTTTTCTTGTCTAATGATTCATAAATGTCACCTGGGTTCTTTTGAGGTCATTCCCACCTGTGCCTTCCATGAAGTTAGCTACATATCTTCCTGAAAAATTTGTGGGGTGATTTGACACTCCTCTTTTTAAAAAAATATGAGTCTACAATACTATTTGAAAGAATTTGAATTACTTTCATTCATTCATTTATTCTGTGGAGGGCTGCTATCACACACATGCGGAGGTCAGAAGACTATTTGCAGGAGTTGGTTCTTTCCTCCAACCCTGTGAGACCCAGGAACCCAACATCAGCTCATCAGGTTTGGCCCAAGCACCTTTAACCGTTGAGCCA
Organism: Ondatra zibethicus; assembly: GCA_004026605.1. Taxonomy (NCBI): domain Eukaryota; kingdom Metazoa; phylum Chordata; class Mammalia; order Rodentia; family Cricetidae; genus Ondatra; species Ondatra zibethicus. The sequence continues at coordinate 32,543 of PVIU01012405.1, read as the reverse complement.
TCTTTACCAGCCCACTCTTTGTAAATTGTAGTCCTAATGATAGTCCTTTATAGACAGCTTACAGAAGTTGGTAAGGGTCCTCCATACACTTATCTGGGGTGATGACAGCAGTCACAGTGACATACGGCATGTACGTGTGTGTGTGTGTGTGTGTGTAAGATGCAGGTCCAGAATCATGGTGTGGCCTATGTGATACATATACAGTGTGTATATGTGTGTAAGATACAGGTTCAGGATCATGGCATGGCCTACGTGATCCATACAGAGTGCGCATGTGTGTAAGATGTAGGCCGAGAATCACGACTTGCAGGGATGATAGAAGAGTCTCACATGTGTTTGGATTGGATTGAGGAGGCTCCCTGGACTGAGACAAATCTTGGGATCACTCATTGTAGTTGGCTTTGTTCTTTACTCTTTGCTCTTTGGGGGCCACCACCCAGCTCCCAAATAAAATACATGGAGACTTCTTTTTACTTATAAACACTCAGCCTTAGCCTGGATTGTTTCTAGACAACTTTTTCTAACTAATTATCCTGTCCACCTTTTGCCTCTGGGCTTTTAACTTTCTCTGTTGTGTATACTTCTCTTTCCTTCTTACTCTGTGGCTGACTGTGTGGCTGGGTGACCGGCCCCCAGCATCCTCCTCTCCTCCCTCTTCTCTTTTTCTCCTTCTATTTATTCTCTCTGCCTGGCATCTGTGCCTATCCCTCTCTCCTGCCAGCTATTGGCTGTTAAGCTCTTTATTAGACCAGACAGGTGTTTTAGGAAGGCAAAGTAACACAGCTTTACAGAGTTAAAACAAATGCAACATAACCGAATGTGACACACCTTGAACTAATAGCCCACAACTCAGAGCTCCACAGAAAAGGACAGAAAAATTCAACTGTGCTGCCAGCTATGGATGGTGCAGTGGAAGGCTATGGTATATGAGCCAAACCCACCTTTTTTTCTTACAGTCCATCTGGGGGAAACCTGAGTCTCGAATGAAAGTTAGTCAAGGGTCTGAGGAGAGAGCTGAATGCGTGCAAATACGAGGGCTTGAGCTTAACCCCAGAATATGTGTTAAGAAATAAAACAATAAAATAAAGCAGTGGTGATGCACACCTATAATCCCAGGGCTGGAGAGTCAGAGACAGGAGTGTGGATACCACATGAGGCGTAGTGCCTAAGGCTGACCTCTGGCTTCGTGTGCACATGCTCGTACATATGTAGAAGTTAGCCAGGATAGGATACCTTGCTGCAAGGTTGATGTCAGTCTGGAGTTTTCCCAGGATATTAGAAGATTTGACTTGCCCATGACAGACAGCAAGTCAAGTAAGAAGTCTACTGGCATGGAGGTGGTGCCTGGGTAGTCGTTAAGTATGGATACTTACTTTGCAAGCAAGAGACCTGAGTTCAAATCCCCAGCATCCACATAGAAGCCAGGTACGGCTGTCTATAATGCCAGCATTGCAGAGCAGAGATGGGCAGATCCTGAAAACTCACTGGCCAGCCAGGCTAGCCAAGGTGATAAACTTCTGATTCAGTGAGAGACCCTGCCTCAAGACATTGTGGAGAACAACAGAGGAAAAGGCAGACAGCTAGCATCTACTCTGACCTCTGCATGTGAGTAAAAGCACTCACATTCTGTATCCACATGCAGACAATGCACACCACATGCCACACATGAAAACCAAAACGGATAACCAAAATAACTGGAAAAAATGGGGAAAAGAAAGACCAAGCTGTGTGTGCACACAGTAACTTTGGACTGACGATTTCCATCGGGGCAACGGTTAGTAACCAACACAGTTTGGTTCATTTTAAAGCCATCCCATTCTTCTCTTTGCAAATACCCCAGGTACTTTGATTCTCTTTGCAGGCCAAATCCTGCTGGTCTTTTACAAGCTCTGGGAATGTCTTAAATTTGTTCAGTTGGATTAATGTTGTTGTGTCATGGGGTGATGGGGCTCTCACAGGGGATCCCTAAGAATGAAGGATCTGAATTTGCTGTTTGCTGTGTGGTGGGCTTGGGGTTTCTCTGGTGATGTTATACTCCTCAGTCCATTTTTCTGGGCGTGTCTTCTCCCAGGCCTGTGGGAACCAATGAGAAGCAACCATCACCCATGTTAGTGTGAAGAGCAGGGAGAGAGGAAGTATATTTGTTTGTTTGTTTGTTTTGTTGTTGTCTTTCTTTTGTTTTTTGAGACAGGGTGTCTCTGTGTCACAGTCCTGGCTTTCCTGAAACTCACTTTGTAGACCAGGCTGACTTTGAATTCACTGAGATCCTTCTGCCACTGCTTGCTGAGTGCTGGGATTAAAGGTGCGCACCACCACTGTCCAGCCTTGTATATTTGTGTGTGTTGAGTCCTGGAGTCCTCACATTTGATGTGGGATTCTCCTCTGTATGCTGTGAATATGTTTTATTACCTTTGGTTAATAAAGAAGTTGTTTCGGCCAATGGCTTAGCAGAGCAAAGCCAAGCAGGAAATCCAAACAGAGATATAGAAAGAGAGTAGGCAGAGTCAGAGAGATGCCATGTAGCTGCCAGAGAAGACAGATGCCAGATCCTTACCCAGTAAGCCACGGCCTTGTGGCGATACACAGAATAATAGAAATGAGTTAATTTAAGATGTAAGAGCTAGCTAGAAATATGCCTGAGACATCAGCCAAACAGTATTGTAATTAATATAGTTTCTGTGCGATTATTTGGGTCTGAGCTGCCGGGAAACAAATGAGCAGTCTTTGTTTACACACATTCATGTGTTTCTTGTGTGTCATCTCCTCTTCATAAATCGATGCTTAAAAATTATTTTGTGTGCATTGGTGTGAAGGTGTCATATCCCCTGAAATTGGAGTTATAGACAGTTGTGAGCCACCATATGGGTGCTGGGAATTGTGCTCTAAACCACTGAGCCACCTCTCCAGTCCCATAAGTTAATGCTTAATCTGGACATCACATTGGTTATTGTGAAAGAAGAAGCCAGTCGAGAGGCTGTCCAAGATGCAACAAATGACAAGTAAGGCAGAAACTTTGAATTCTTTCTTTATTTTAGTGTGTGTTTGTGCACATACGCATACACACATGTGAGCATGTACATATTTGCAGGTATGCACACGTGCACAGGTATGTGCACATGAATGAATGCTAAAGCGCATCCACTGTGTGCATCTAGTGAGCATGACTGGAGGTAGAATCTTCCCTCTCCTTCTATCCTAGGGGACTTGGAGGAGAATGCCTCAAACCATCAGGCTCGGCGCAGGCACCTTTACCCACCCAGCCACGATGCTGGCGCAGCAGCTCTTCCTCTTTAAGATGTTTCTATTTGCATGCCTGTGTCTATGTGCATCTGTGTGAGTGTGCACTTACACACAGGTGCCTGAGGAGGCCAGAAGAGAGCACCGAATCCCCTGTAACTAGAGCTGCAGGTGATTTTAATCCCCTGGTGCAGGTGCTGGAGCAGCAGGTGCTTTTAACCTCTGAGCCATCTCTGCACCCTCCAGAGACTCTTCTGGGGGTTTAGCTTCTGCCACGTGCTTCAGCTTGGCTGTTTATGAGGTCTGACATGGACAGGCTTAGGCGACAGCTTTTGATAGCCAGTCATCATGGGTGGGAAGACTCAGAGACAGTGTTCCATAGATACAGGACTGAAAATCGGAGACACCTGTATCTCACTCACAACCACAGTTGAAAACAAATTTCTCACCTGGTGACATTGACAAAAAGTCTTGTGTGCATGTATGTGTGTGTGTGCCCATCCAGATGCACACATGCCAGGGCACACATGTAGAGGAGGTCATCTTCACCTTCCACTTTGTTCGAGACAAGGTCTCTATTGTTTACCATGTGTATCCTGGCTAGCTGACCCACAGCATTCTGGGTATTCACCTGTCTCCATCTCCCATCTCACCATAGGATTGCAGATTCCAGGCATGCCCAACTTAATGTAGGTACTGGGGTTTTAACTCAGATCACCGTGTCTGTACAGCAAGAGCCCAAAACCACATGGAGTGAGGCAGGAGGTTATTATTAATTATAAAAACTCAGCCAATGCTTTAGGCTTGTTTCTAACTAGCTCTTATAATGTAAATTAACCCATTTCTATTCATCTGCGTGTTTCCACATGACTCGTGGCTTTTACCTTTTTCCTTGCATATCTGTTCCCTCTAATCCACAGGTGACTCCACCCTTCTTCTCAGAGTTCTCTCTGCCTGGCTCTCCTGACTATACCTCTTGCCTAGCTAATGGCTGTTTGGCTTTTATTAAACCAATCAGAAGGTGCCTTGGCAAAGTCACATCTTCACAGTGTACAAAGAGATTATTCCAGAGTATCAGATGCTGTGACCCTCAGATTGGAGCCCCAGAGTCTCTTATTATGTGACTCTAAGAAAGCCCTTCAGACTGACTGGATCCCCTGTAACCTCCAGGCCACTAGTGTCTACCCTGAGAGGTTATTATGATGGCCAATGGGATGGATGCCACGGGTGTACTGGATGATACCCATTAAATACATGTTGTTTGGATCACCAGAACTGGACACTGTGGGACACAGGCCCCTGGCATCATCCCTAGCGAGGGGCTGGACAGAGTTTCTATGGAGCCAGCCTTCCAGAACATGGGACTACGGACCCAGATGCTGAAGAAGGTCAGCTTGACTCCATTAGTCCCCAGGACCACCCACATAGTTCAAAGGAAACCCAAGGTTGCTCAATAAGCCGGTGACTGTCCCACAAGAGCCTGGAATTCCAATGTGCTCTGAAGCAGGAAAGAGTGGTGGAACTGGGCTTTCTCTTCAGGCACAGATTGGAGGGTGACAGGGTGCCAAGTCTGGGGAGAGGCACTAAGGTTGCTGAGATGTGGGCCATGGGCACTGAATTCAGAGAACTTGACATCTCGTGGGAGAAGACGCGGATACCCACTATTAGAAGGAACATTTAATTTTTACTTTATTGTTCTGGTAAGAATTTAATGAGATTATGAAAAGAACAATAAAAACACAAACAATAAAATGTGTTAAATGAAAATAAAATATACATAGGCAAGAAGAGGGGAAAACAAGAGACACATGGGAGAGCAGGGCATACCATGTAGCCAGGGTTGAAAGAACAGTGACTTCACCAATAGACTCTGCAGTCCTGGGTCAGCCTCTGCCCAGACTGTGGAGTGAGCACGGGATAATGATCCCTTTGCCACGTTTCTGCTTTATCCCTAATTTGGGAATTACTGCTGCCCAGGGCTTTTGTGATGGAGGGATCCCAGAAGAGTCACACAGCCTCTCAAACATCAGACCTGCCTTGGAGCTGTGGGGATGCAGTCTCCATGAGCGGAGAAACTTGCGTTCTCATTCACCCCTGTTTCCTAAAGACCTCCAGAGAGATGGTGGAGCTGTGCACCTGCGGCTGTTGATATACAGACACAGAGGACACAGGGAATTCACACGCACGTGGGTCACGTCTAGTCGGCTCACCCAAGTGAAAGGTCTTGGGAAGATATTGCTCAGACTGGTAGCTCACACTCGGATGATGGTAGTGAAGCAGAAAACATCCGGAGAAAATGAAATGGCTGGGAGGATCTAGAATGATATTGGAGGGAGAACATGGCATCTCCTGTTAAAATCAGCTAGGCAGGTGTGCAAATGTATCTATTTCTCCTGTCTACTCTCTCCTCCTCTCCTACCTGGCCCCTGATCCAATCTTCACATGCACAGGTGTCCCTGTGATGGTAAATACAGTCACATCCAATAATTAGATAACAGTGCCCCCCCACTACTAAATTTTGCCACAAATTCAAGATGCCCAGCAGATTTAAAAAACAAAACAGACAAAACAAAACCTTCTTGTTTCTATTCTTGTTACTTTCTCCTCCATTGGGTTAGGAGTTTTTATTCGATTTTTAAACCAACTTGGGCAGGAAAGCAAGGCCTATTCATTCTAGTTTCATTTCTGTTCCTGTGAGAAGATAAGCAACTCAGGAGAAACAGAGTTTCTCTCAGTTCACAGTTCCACATTACAGTATGTCACAGCAGGGAAGTCCCACTGGCAGGAGCTAGAAGCTGTTGGTCACATTATGTCTGCAGCAGAGAGAAATGCATGCATGGATGCTTGCATGTTGTGCTCAGCATGGTTTCTCCACAGTCACACAGTTCAGGCTATCTCTGGCTGGGGAATGGTGGCACCCACAGTGGGCTGGGTCTTCCCAAATCGGTTAACTTAGATAATCCCCCACAGGCGTGTCCACAGGCCAAACCAGTGTGACAGTCCCTCTTCTCGGATGACTCTAGGCTGTGTCAGGTAGCACCTTCACATCCCACATGTGTTCTTGCTTCTTTTCACGTGAACACCTTTGAGGCCTCCCTCCTCACACCCCAAGCCTCGAAGCTTGTGGTCAACAAACTTAGGTGCTCACTGGGAAGGTTGGTGTCTTCATTCTGCCACCCCTAAGACTGTGCAATGCAGATGACGAAGTAATCAGCTGCCTTTGGCCTGGAGCTTCTGATTGGAGAAAATGAAGATGGGTGGATGGAAAAGGTAACATATGCCAGTCCATCCTTTGTCTTTCTGCCCGATTCCTCTGCCTCCATGGAATGTCAAGTCTAAGACAGCAGGTGTGGCTTGTCCTGTCAACCACTGCCGCCTTCACGTTGACCAACAGCACACGGTAAAACGATGGCATGAAGCATCTCTCTCTCTCTCTCTCTCTCTCACACACACACACACACACACACACACACACACACACACACAGACACACACCTCCTTCCCATCCCCAGAACTCTCTAACACTCTGTTTCTTAGCCACCTATTGTCACAATGTCCCTAAAGAAACCCAAGACGCTGCTGACGCTGACAGAACAAAGGCTCTGGTGTAGCCGCCATGCGTAGCTCTCGCTCTCTGTGTCATTTTCCTGGGGGTTTGGTTTTAGTTCTGTTCTCAGAGGCTGGGAGTGTTAAAGCATTGCTGAAGAGGGCCAAGGACAGCCTGTTAGGAGAGAACAGGCCCATGGCGCTAACTGAGTCGCACACTGGCATCAGACTGCATTCCTGCCTCCTGAGAACATGGCACCCTGGGAGGCAAAGTGTGGTCTGGGATCTCAGCACGACTGAGTTTAATGGCGATTTCAGTCTCTTGTGTTGGTCCCTAGTGACCCCCCCTCCATGCCACACCCTGTATCTTTGTTGTTAGATGTCATGTCTTCCCACCCAGTCAGAAAGTTCCTTTCTATTTAACTTGTTAGAGACCCAGTGGTCACCACAGCTCCTTGAAAGAAGCCCTGTAAGGCGCAATTATCCATTCACAGGAAAACATGCTTCTGACTCCAGTTTAGCACCTGCTGTGGGCCTCAGGCTTGTTACATAGAATACATGCCAGTGCCTGGCCTTGATCGTGTGAATCAGCAAGAATTAGCCCCATGAAGAACTGAGAACCTCACAGAAATTAAGAAATCACCCCACAAGAATGAACACTTCTTGCTAAAGTACAGGAGATGACTGGGCTGTTTTAACTCCCACAGCCAGCCAGCCACAGGCTAAGGCAGGACCCCACAGGCTCATGTGTTGAATGCTTAGTCTCCAGCGGTTGCTGCTGTGTCTTGAGATTGTGAAAACTTTGGGAGGTGAGAAATGGGTCACTTTTCACGCTTTTATTTAACCCCTTTCTTCTTCCTCTGCTCCCGTCAGCCATGAGCTCACGCCTCCCTGCACTACATGTATCCCCCACCGTGATGCTTTGCCCAAGTGCACAAGGCTGATACTTCCCATGGGGTCCACTGTCTGGAACCAGAAGCAGAATAGATCTATGGGCGTGCTTCCATCTGGTGAGGACAGCCAGTGTTACTGGACCCATTTTCAGAACCTCTGCTTAAGAGGTTCAGTAAGCCAGCGAGAGATGCCGAAGTTACAGTCAGCCAGCTACTCAACACCAGTGTGCAAAGATACTGACTTTGGAGTCCAGCTGCCTTTGCCCTGGCGCTTGAAGACAAAACAGGTTTTACCAACTCAGTGCTTTCCAAAGATCTGGCAGGGACACAGTGACAAGAGTGGAGGGTGGGACAAATCTATGGTTTCCCCTTTGGGTTGGTTTATTCTGGAAAATTCTTTTTTTTCTCTTTTTTTTTCTGTTGTTTTGTTTGTTTGGTTGTCTTTGTTTTACAAGACAGGGTTTCTCTGTGTGACCCTGGCTGTCCTGGAACTCACTCTGTAGACCAGGCTGGCCTCAGACTCACAGGTCCACTGCCTCTGCCTTCAGAGTGCTGGGATTAGAGGCATGCACCACCACTCAGCTTTGTTCTGGAAAATTCTTAGGGTTTCCATAAACATGCTCACCCTCACCTAAGGTCTGAGCTTCCTGAGGCTATGGCATGAACGTTCAACACTGTTCCTCTAAGTTCCCTCCCCTCCCTCCCTCCCTCCCTCCCTCCCTCCCTCCCTCCCTCCCACTCTCTTTTTTCTTGCTTCCTTTCTCTCTTGCATTTTTTTTTAATTTTTTTTAGCACAATGCTAACTAGCAGGTGGAGGGCAGCTTTTCTGGAGGTGAGCCTGTGAATCCTGGGAAGGCAGATGGGGCAGTCTGGGGAAGTGGCTCTTGTTCCCGCCTGATAGGACACTTTTTAGCAACTGGAATTAAGGAACCAGGCTCCACTCCAAGCATTTACAGAGTCCACCACTTCCACACTTCCAGGCTCTTCCTCACCCCACTGGGAGCACCACATCACCGGACTTATGGGCACGGATGAGCGCTCTCCCTGACTCCATGAGCTTCTCCTGCCAATTCCTCCTGGGAGCTCAGCTGCAGAGGATGGGAGAGAAGAGGCAGGCGCAGCCTCTGGGGTGTATGCTGAGAGGCAGACTGTGATGGGAAGGCTTTCCAACAACTGTTCTGCATGTAGAACCCACGATAGGATGGGTCATCTTAAAATCCACCTTCCGTGTGTACCTCTGCTTATTTGAAGTCCAGGTTCCCAGCTTTATTTCCCAAATTCTCATACAATGAGGGTCTGGAAGAATTGTGGAGCCTTTTTGAGTCATTTCTAGGCAGCCTCCTATGTAAGGATCCAAACCACTCACTGCTCTGAAAATGGCAGTGCAGGAGGGTTCCTTGGTACTTCCGGAAGTTTCCTGAAATAACAGGTCAAAGGTCACTTTGGTTTTGTTTATTTTGGGCAATGATCCTTCCTAGAGTGTTAGGCCCATTACCGTAAATGCAGGCGCACTTTGTGTCAAATAGCCCGGCCTTTTATTCAGCTTCTGCTGCAAGCCAGGCACTGCACCAGGAACTTAAAACACATTCTTAATTCCTTGATGGTTAATCTTAACTATCAATTTATGGATTTAGACTCTCTTAAGCGACACGCCCATGGGTATGGCATTGGAGGCCTTCCAGAGAGGTTTAAGTGAGGTGGGAAGACCTGCCCTGTGGGTGGCATGACTCCCTGGGAGGGGTTCTCTACTGAATAAAAAGGAGAAAGTGAGCCCAGCACCAGCGGTCACCTCTACTTCATGGCTCTCCTCCTCCCGGATGATGAAGCGGTTCCCTCAGACCACGAAACCAAATAGACCCTACCTTCCTTAGGCTGCCTTCATCAGATAGCCAGTCACAGTCACGAGAAAAACACCACAAAGCTCTCCACAAATTCAATGGGAAGAAGACCATGAATGCGTTCATTTCCTAAACAGGACAACCGACTCAGAGAAGGGCAGGAGCTGTGAGGGATCGCGCAGCACAGCGAGGGAGTGAGAGCTACTCTGATTCCATTTGATCTCTCGACAAGAAGCTGCAAAGGGGTTTGGAGATCGATTTCAGGGAAGAGTTGCCACTCAAACGATGGCTTAAAGCAGACGAAACTCTCCTGCTCACAGTACTGAAGGCCAGAAGCATGAACTGATCATCACTGGTGTGAGGACCAATCCTGGACATCCACTTGAAACCCTGGGAGTGGGTAGGAGCTCTCCCCTCCTCTTCCAACTTCAAGGGTCACAGGCATCTTTGGTGTGTGGCTGAATCTCCAATCCCACCATCCACTGTGCTCAAGGGTCTCCTCTGAACCTCTCAAACTTCCTTTCAGATTTCTCTTATAAAGACACTTGTCTGGGCTGAGGAGCTGGTCTGGTCAGTAAAGGGTTTGCTTCCCAAGCACGAGGACTCGAGTCTGATGCCGCAGAACCTACATAAGATGATGCGGGGTGTGGAGCCACACTTCAGTAATCACAGCGCTAGGAATATGGGCATCCCCGCGCTCACTGTCCAGCCACTTCAGTCAAATCGTAGAGCCCCAAGGTCTATGAGTGATGTGGGATTCCCCTCTGGATGCTGTGAATATCATTGGTTAATAAAGGAACTGCTTTGGGCCTATAGCAGAGCTATAGGGGAACAGAGCTAGGTGGGGGAAACTAAATGGAATGCTGGGAAAAAGGAGGTGGAGTCAGAGAGAAGCCATGAAGCCCTGCTGGAGACAGTCGCTGGAATCTTGCCGGTAGGCCACGAGCCTCGTGGTAAAATACAAAATAATGGAGATGGGTTAATTCTAGATGTAAGAGCTAGCTAGCAATATGCTTAAGTAATTGGTCAAGCAGTGTTTTAAATAATACAGTTTCTGTGTGATTATTTTGGGGCTGAGCAGCCGGAAACGAACAAGCAGTCTCTCCTACTACATATGAGATCCGTCTCAAAAAAAAAAAAAAAAAAAAAAACAGTGGGGAGCATCCCGAGGTTGACCTTTGTCCTCCATAAGCACACACATCCATAAACACATGTGTGTCCACACAAACACTTGTACATATAACCCCAGAGACTTGTCACTGAGTTCATCATGCCTACCAGGCTAATTTCATAGTTTATAATTTCATAGTTCGATATCCCTAATAATTTTTATAAAGGCGCTTCCTCTAAATGCTGTATCTGTAAATTCAGAGTGAACATAGTCATGTTTAAGGATGGCAACAGTGACCCTGCTGCAGTGTCCCTCAACTAAGAAGTGATAGAAACAAAGACCCAAATCATGGACTTCTCAGGACTGTGATAACTGAGGACAAGCGAGACCCACTCAGAGGAAGCGTTGTGGCTGGCAGGTTGGCAGGAAGCAGCAGGTACCTCATACTATACTGAAATGGGTAGAGGTAGATGATGCTTCAGGCACAACCATACTGTGTCATCCTTTGGACTGGCTTTCTCTGCATCTTCCCTGTGGAGCCTATAGGAGGAGACTTCCTTTGCCATCAACCTGTGGAGAAAGCACTTGGAAAACACTTGAGTCTTCCACCTTCTGCCCCAGCTCTATGTACTCTGGTTGGGGGAGCTGCATGTGTCCTGACTCGGCAGGCAGATCTCCTGCTGTTTGTTGAGAGCCAGTCTTGGGCTTACTGGCCTATCTGAAATAACGTTATCTCCAATCTCTCTGCAGAGTACTTGAGAAGGGGATGGTGGATGTCTCTGCCCCAGCTGGTAGAATGGAATCCAGATGGAAAGGTAAATCGGGGGTGAATTAACTTTGCAAGGTCTCATTCGATCTTCCACACGAGCTCAAACTTGGTCCAAGCAGGAACCTTTGTTTGGGTGGGAGGAGGGAACCGATGAGTGATACCCTTTCCGTTCTCTTGTCCTTTCACTTTCAGAGGCCCCTAGGTTGATGGTCTCTGGCCAAGGCCAGAGGGACTGAAATACCACAAGAAAGGAGACCTTTGAAGTCCTCCCTGCTCAGCCAGGAAGGAGGTGGTGTTGCCCAAAGGCTCACCCAGGAATGTAATCTTCAGGAACTTTAGACAGAGAGCTTAGGAGGCCCCCAGAGTCTTATGGGAACCTTAAGGTTAATTTGGGGAGGAAAAAACCAAACTTCTGGATGGGGCTTTGGGAGGAGGATACAGGCCTCTGTGAGCTACTGCTTGCTTCCAGCCCAGCAATGGAAGCCTCCGACTAATATCAGAACTGCCAGGCCGACTGGGAGAAACTCAGAAGCAAGACGATGCTAAATCACCCTTCTAGGCTCCCCATGGAAGCCCTGGCTCTCCAACACAGTGGTTTAGACCACAACTCCTTAAGCTGTTGTGCTCTGACTCCACATGGGGCTATGTAACCCAGCATGGGGGTTAAAAGAGATTGGGCAACAGTGAAAGATTTCTCAATGCACGATGACCAGAAATTAATTCAGAATCATATTCATACGGCAGTGGAGGTATCTTTGGGAAACACTAGCCCATGTTGCATCATGGGATTTTACTGCAGTCCTGGCTCTAACCACTCAGCACTCTAGCTTGGCCCCAACCGCACGGCACCAACAAACACCCTCCGAAGCACCTTGGCTCAGATTCCAGACTAGAGCACGCTACAAACTGAAATCTTCTTCCTGTGCCCACGAAGCTTTCTGCTCTCACAGGCACACAACAGCTACATCACAGAGGACAAAGACTTCTAAGACTTCCCTACATTGATTCTTCCCTAAGTATCTTTTTGGATTGAACCGGGTTAATCTTTGATGCTGTGGTTGCTGACTTGAATTTCCTAGAAAAACAAAATTTATTCATTGAATTTTGGACTTGGGATTGGGATAGAACTTCCAACAATTTCTGAAATGACCTTAAACATGCACCTACTACTTTGTGCTACATATTTATGCTGAGTAGCATTTTAGCATTGAAAAAATCTGAAATCCAAATATCTATCAATCAACTATGAAAATCATCAAACACTCAGTTGAGGCTTAATTATGTAAAAATAAACAAGCACATTCATCTCATTAGCATGCAAATTTGCCTTCATCTTTCATAAATACTAAGATGATATGTATAACAAAGACTTGCTTTAAAATACATTTCCTTATGATTTATTTCTCACTACATATTTGGTTAGTGTAGCTATACTTGTTTTCATATGAAAACTTCTCAGGCAAAAGGAGGTCTTAAGTGTAAAAAGTTTTGACTTTTAGACAAAGTTACTTGGCCAAGAGAATGTTGGATCTGGGGATTTGATTGTGCTGGTAGATTCTACTACATGCTTATTGAACCAGCAACATGGCAACAGCAGTAAACCTGACAGACACAGACTCTCAGGCTCCACCCAGCTGCTACATCAGAGCATGTCATCCAAGATCCCAGGTTCTCAACCTGCACACTTATGTCGAAGAATACCACTGGACTAAGCTTCTTCCATATTATTCCCTTGGCAGACATCAATAATCAATTGCAGAGTTGTTTTCTTCTGAGTTCAGAATCTCTCTGTGCTGTGGATTCAGGTAGTACCTGCCAGGCAATGGGGATTGGCTGCCAATTAAACTTGTCTTTCCCACTGGCGTCAACATTTATTTTCCCTGATATTCTCTAGCACAAAGCACAGCAATTGGTGCATTGCAGGTTTCTGAGAACCAACTGTAGAATGGATGTATCTTTCCTCTCCCTTGATCTTTCCCCCTATTGCATTCATGCTATCTTTGGCCCACGCTCCCAGAAAATTGGAGTTCTTACCAGGCCCAGGTATCCAGGCTTCCCAGTACCGGGTGGAAGTGTGGGCATTTATGGTGGCCATTGCCTCTTGCAGAGCTGACATGAAGCTGGAAAGATGCTGGTGATTCCGTGAAGACCCAGAGCATCTGACTGGCTGTCACCTGGGGGTCAGGCCAGGCAATCTTTGTCTGGGATGCAGCCCCTGTGTCCCAGTGCTGAGAACAGCAGTCCCCTAAACTGGGTTCCATGCAGTGGTGTTGGGGGGAGGACAAGGAAGGCAGTGCACAGGGCTACAGAGACAGAACAGTAATGATTATAAATAGCATCCTTTTGATGTCCTGTCCAAGGCCAGGTGGGAAATCCTCCTCCCCTGCTTTCCTCCACTAATCACCTTCCCCTCATTTTTCAATCAAAAGTCCCGAGTCTGGCCATTCTCAGCATTTGTTTCCCATTAGAATACCTTCGGCGACTTCGGTGTGTTATGTTAGATAATTGCTTTAATAACAAACCGAGGAAAGACTTTTGAACACTTTAGGAAGTCATTTTTTTTCTCCCATGAAAATCTAACAGATGCTGACAAGGGACGAGGGAGCACGGGAAGAGAAAGAGCTCCGGGGGAGGAGTGGCTGCCGGAGCTTGGCTCTGTTGGGAGTTTATCTGTCGGGGGTGGGTGTGCAGAGAAGAAACGGGATGTTTTTCCTACTGTGAGGAGAATTGATAGAGCCATGATGCTCATGAATGGAGAGAGGGAGAGTAGGCATTTGACCAGTGGGGTGGGTGAACGTAGCACAGCATCTCCATTGCATCCATCCTTCCCGGGACTAACAGGGAGGGTGATGCAGAGGTACGTGCCAGCTTGCATGGATGGAGTGGAGAGAAATGTATTTGGGTGGCTGGGTCTCTGTGGGACTTTTGCAGTCTGCCTAAAGGACTGAGCATTTTCTAGGTGCAATTCATCATGTTTCAGGTGAAATGATCAAGCCTGACAAAGTAACTATTTTATCTTGCACACACTGCCAGGTTAAAAACAAACCAGCAGCGGCTAGTGTGGTCTTGGGGTGCTTCGCACATGACTCTTATCATGTTACCCCCTCTGTTTATCATCCAAGTGCATCGACTGTGCAAGCAGCCTACACGTGAAGTATAACTTTTATTTACCTGTTGATGGTGAGGCAACCGAGGCACAGAGTGCTTGCAGCCAAGGCCTCACAGCAAAGAAACTAGTCATGTGCTGGAAATCGGACTCTGGAATCTGTGTAGCCCATTCGCACAGGCTCCCGGGGGGGTCAGGGTAGAAACTCTAATGTCAGACTGTGCCGTGACTTGAAAATGAATTGTACCCACAGCCCCGCCCCTGCCACAGAACCAGACCCAGAAACACACACACACACACACACACACACACACACACACACACACACACACACACACACACACACACACAAAACATCCATACACCCCAGAAAGAGGGAACCAAAGGCCTCTGGGTTAAAGACTTGCTCCCTAGCTGGCAACGCTGGTGAGCAGTGACAGCAGGCTGTAGGATCCACTGATGAATTCATAACGCAGCGGTGTTGGGAGGGGATAGGACACTGGAGATGTGTCCCAGAAAGAAAGATCTTGTCTCTAGCCCTTCTTCCCTCATCCCTGCTTGCTCGCCACCTTGATGGGAGCTACCTTGCTTCTATCTCTGCCCTGATGCTCCGCCTCGTTACAGCCCAGAAAGAGTGGACCCAGACAACCGCAGAGTAAAGCCTCTGAAACCATAAACCAAAATGAATTCTTCCTCTTTTTAGATTGTTTCTGTCAGGTATTTGTCCCTACAAGAGAAAAGCGTCTGCATCGCTTATCCGGCACACGGTGTCAACAGCGAATCAAAGCCACGGAGTGAGCAGTGATCTGTGGGTTGGTAGGTGTAGGGGCTCCCATTTAGCATTAGTGTCCTAGGGAGAAGCATTGAGGAGCAGGATCTGCTTCAAATACTCTGTGGCATGATCATAGGAGGCCCAGTCACCGATCAGCTAAGGCGTGTGCACACAGAGTGATGTAAGGAGGAGATGGTCAACACTCAGCCCCTTAGGAAGGACCTATGCGTGAGTCCTGGCCTGCCTGGTACATCACTGTCTTGTCCTCCACCAGATCCGTGGGAGGAGGTGACTAGAGAAGGTGCTTTGCTCTGTGCCTGTAGCCGTGCTTCCGCTGTACGAGCACATTGATGAGCACAGCTGATAGGAACCAGAAGTGATCTGGCGATGGAGGCTGCCTCTGGGCTCATAGGGAAAGACAACAGGGAGCTGTTAGCACTAACACTGGGGTGGGGGTGGAATGAGGATTCACAGAGCAGGCATCGTTCATGCAGAACCGAACCATCCAAGCATTCTGGTGCTCATCCATTGTCTAAATCATTCATTAAACATCGATTGACAGCTGACAGGTCCCTTAACAAAGCTCTAGAAAAATGGCAACAGACAGCTGGGTGAGGTGGCATATAACCATAACCCTGACACTCAGGAGGCTGAGGCAGAAGAATCAATTGCAAGGTTGACACTATCCTCTGTTACATAGAGACATCATATTCTCAAGGAAAGCCAAAGATGGGGAAAGAGAAAGGGGAGGGACCAACAGACATTGTCCCCAACATTGCTAAAATGGAGAACCTGGACTTGTTTTATAGGCACAGAGGGATCTCACAGAGCTCATCCCAGATCCACCCACAGGAGGTCCCGTGATCTCAGTATGTTTCCCCCACAGAAGGAGCACTCAGAGCCTCTGGTAGCGAAGGTCATGAACTCGAATTCCCTTTCTTACATGCTGAACTCTCAGCCTCCATGGGCAGATGCCAGGAGTCTCACTTGGCGTTTCCAACTGCCACTCACCTGTCAACTGCCAAGGCCCAGAGGCAGCCAGCCTGCCCTGGGGACGAAGCAGCTTGTGCATATGTATGAAGGGGCAGGATACCCCCACCGGGAAACTGGTATGATCATAGCAACCTGCAATATTTGTTCAATTCTCAAGTCTTTTCAAAGCAAGTGACCGCCCCGTAATTATCTCACACGCCTCTGGGGCAGATAAAGCAGGGCCATTATCTCAATTTTATAGCTCTTAAGGTGCAGAGGGGTCCAGGGACGCCCTGGGCTACAACGGAAAGCTGAGGCAAAGTTGCACTTGAAAGGGCTTGGGAAAATGAATGATAGAGTCAGTAAAATAGCAGCACTGAGTGCGTGACTGTGTGTCTGCGTATGTGTGTGAGTGAGTATGTGATTGTATATGTGTGCATGTGTGTGATTGTGTATGTGCATGAATGTGTGTGTCTATGTATGTGTGCACGTGTACATGCATGTGTGAGTATATGAGCATTTGTGGGCCTATGTGTACATGTGTGAGTATGCGTGTGCATGTATGTGAGTGTGTGATTACATATGTGTGCATCGTATGCAAGGTTGTGTGTACATGAGTGTGATGTGTGTGAGTATGTGTACGTGTGTACATGCATGTGTGAGTGTGTCTGTGTGTATGTGTGTATGGCCATGTGTGAATGTGTGTGCCTGGGTGTGTGCCTGTGAGTGTGAGTATATGTGCGTGTGTGCATGTGTTTTCCTTCCCAGGACCCTCATGGAATGTTCAAGGCCTTGAAGGACTACTCTCCCTACCCCTCCCACAGCCCTCCTTTTTCTGTCCTCGCCTAGTCACTGGCGTGGCACTGGGGACGAGGAGGAGGACCCTGAAAATGCATGGTAGTGATGAGCTGCCATCCTCCTCAGTCCCTCACTTTCCCCAGCTCACAGCACAAAGCCTTCGTGCTCAGAATAGGCAGATCTTGTCCCCTCAACCCCCGTGCCTTACAAAGGTTCTGTGCCCAGCATACGTGAAACAGTTAAGGAAACCAGTTAGGGCTACCCACAGACCTGGACTCACCACCAAGGTGGGTGGGGAACAGGCAGCGTTCTGAGAGTAAAAGTCAAATTATCACCATGCGCATGCATTGTATCAAGGCTTCATTAAGGACACTTGTTTATGTGTGCTATTTCCTAATCCTCCTAGTTCCCAGAATTATCCCCTTCTTATCCCCGTCCCATTTCTATGTCGTGTGTGTGTGTGTGTGTGTGTGTGTGGTGTACTTGCATGTGTCTATCCCAGGTTCCCCTTGTGATGTTTGGGTCTGTGCTATATCGTGTCATATAATAATCTTCAATTCCACCCTTCATGCCATAGTCCTGAAAGCGGCATAACTTCACTCTTTATGGCGGTGTAAACTTTATTTCATACAAATACTGCTTTTTTGTTATCCATCTACCTGTTGATGGGCACCGAGACTGATTTGGTAACTTGGCTATTGTAAACGGCACTGAGAAACTACGGGTGTGCAGGCATCTCTGTGATGTGCAGACATAAGAGTCCCAGGGCACCCATATGCACAGGGGTGGCACGGCTGGGTCAGTTGGTAGTCCTGTTCTCCGTGTGAGACACTTCCATGGTGGCTGCACTAGTTTACGCTCACAGCGGCAGTGAAGGGTATTCTTCTTTCCCCACAGCCTCTCCAGCACTCTGGATTGAACTCTGTGCATGCTTTAGGAAACCATGATGTGAGATTAGATATGGGCACTCCTTTAATATTGGAACTTGGGAAACAGGCAGGTGGATCTCTGTGAGTTTGAAGACAGCTTGGCCTACCCTATGAGTTCCAGGCCAGCCAGGGCTACACAGGGAGGGCCTGTATATATACATATATGTGTGTGTGTGTGTGTATGTATACAAAGCAATGCAGGTGTATGGTGCCACCTCATCTGAGATGGAAGAGAAGGTTGGGGCTTGAGTGTCGATGTAATGTCACTGGGGATGAGTGTACCATCTTGCTGCCTTCCCTAGGCTTGCGTCTACTTCCTGTCAGCCAGCGTCCATCCACCATTCTCCAACCTGAAGCAGCTTGCAAGGTGGAGGCCCGCGAACAAGAGCAGTGAGGGGAGATGGCACCGATGGTCCTGGGCAAACGGGAGCCAATGTCCAGTGGCTGCCTATGGTGCATTCGGTGTTCTATGCATTTCGACTGGAGTATCTGTTGTCCACAGCTTCAGAGAACAACCATTCTAGGCTTGGGAGCCAGCCTGGTGTGCTTCCCCATCTCCGTTCTGTCCGTGTGATCTTCAACAACAGACTGAACCGTTCCACATCTTGATTTCCATGGCTGCAAATTGGAAAGAGTTCTAAAATAGACCTCACGGGAATGTCTTGAGAGTTACACAAAAGACACGCTGGGAGTAGTGACAATGGGTCAGGGCTGTGCCCACTTCCCAGCATTGCAACCAAACACTTGAGTCCGTGTAGACTACAAAAGAAGAGGGAAGATTGGGGGGGTCCTGGTTCTGGGGACTGGGAAGCTCAAGAGCACGGTGCTGTGTCTCCCCCCACTCCCCGCTTCCGTTGAGCTCTTCTGGACGGTATTGCAGAGTACATAAGAGAAATGCAGGTTAAAGCCCAGGTAACCAACCCATCCAAAAAGAGAGACCTTGACTCAGCCATGAGGCTCTGCCCTACAGCTTAGACCCCTCCCAGAGCCACAGTCAGCACAGATCTGAGCGTCAGAGACACAGGAGAAAGCTCTGACACACATGCACACATGTTCTAATGACATACATGAAGTTTCTAACACAAGCCTGGTCGGCATCATAGTTTCCATGTCAGAAACAGACACTCACTCAAGTTTAGAAAGGTCCCGGTCACTTACTCCTGGTCCTATGGTTCATGAGAGACAGACAAGAGTCTGTTTTGGTTTGTTGTATTTATGTGTATGTATGTTATTAATGTGTGTATATATATTCATGTGTAAACTCATGTATGTGTGTGTATTTTTGCATGTGTGTATATTCATGTGTGTGTGTTGTGTATGTCAGTGTGTGTATGTATTTGTGTGTGTATTTGTGGGTATGTCTGTGTGTCTGTATACACGCACACGTGCATACAGGTGTGCACATGCTTATTGAAACAGGGTTAGAAGCAGCATAGTCCTGGCTTGCCTCAAGTTTGCAATCCCCCTGCTTCAGCCTCCTGAGAGCTGAGACATCTGGATTAGTCTTTGTGCTCTATACTCCTGCTCTTCGACTCTCCTTCATCTGGGGGTGAGTGGATGGGTAAACAGTTCCTGAGTTCTAGGATAGGAGCAAAAGTCTCAAAGTGAAGAGAGTTTTCAGAAGGGTCTGCTTGAAGGGAGGATACAAACAGAGGCTGGCTTGGCCAAGGGGGGGTTAAGAAAGTTCTAAGGACATACATACACACCTCATTTTTCCCACTGGAAGTGTCGGAGTTAGTAAAAGAATGAAATTAATAACGATGATGATGATGGTGGTGCTGGTGGTGGTGACAAATGCAAACAGGGTGACCCAGGGCTGAACTAGTCTGGCAAGTAGTGATGAAAAAAAAAGCCAGCCAAGAGCTGAAGCCATGCCAGCAAGCAAGGGTATTTCTTGGGCATGGGCCAGGGTGGCACTAACTCTGAGAGCTTTGGAAACAGTCTAGAAGAGGAAGGAGAGGAACAGTAGGTAGGTGTCTGTTTCTGGAGCTCTCAGGAGCCCAGCTATTCTTAGCTGCTTATGGAGGCCAAGGAAAGCGCTCTTGTTGACATGATGAGCCTTTATTAACTCCCTCCCAATGGCATGCGGGCAGCTTAGTAGAATCCAGGAGATTTTATTAGAAAGATACGTGGCTATGTAGAAATATTTTAGAGGTCAGGACCCAACATGGAGTTTGAACTTTTAAAGGTGTGTGCCTGTGTGCGTGTGTGTATGTGTGTGTTTATTGTGGGGAAAGGGGATGGGTGTGGATATTTAGACTCCATCTATGGGCATTGGGTAATCACATAGCCACTGTGCTTAATTGCTAAGACTTAATGCCAGCTGTGTTGTGAGGCTCTGAGATGAATGAGGAGTAAAATCATCTGCCTGCGTGGGGAGGCCCTGCCTTTGCATCCTCAGGGCATGTTCAGACTGGAGCCTTCCAGTCAAGTTTAAAAGGCCTACTGGGCCCAGCAGACATGGTTTGCAGCATCTGACATTGAGGGATGAATGTCCGAGAGAACTGGTTCAAGTGTAAGTGTCATCAGGAGACACAACAAATGTGACTTCCCCAGAGTTCAGCCTGGGGAACTAATGAGTTCACTGAGCTTCCTTACAGAGCACACGGGAAAGTCTAAACACAGAGTGGATGGTGGCTTTGCCACAGTGGCATAGATGAGACGCCTCTTCTATTTACCTATCTTGTCCTATATACACAAGTGTATCGCAAGACCTGGAGCCCAATATGTGCTAAATTAGGGTAAAGTTGCTGCAGAGAGGGAAGGGACTCTGAGTCTTGGGTGAATGACTGGATCCTCCTCGCCCCCTCATCCATGAGAGAATTTGAACAATCAACAGTCTGACAGAGTAGGGCTACTGCAAACAGGCACAAATGATCCAGGGAAAACGTTGGCTGGTTTGCTCCAATGACTCCATTCTACAACAGAAAGCATTTCAACTGTATTTTGAGCAGATTTCTGGGATGTATGGATCCTGTTGGTCCAAGGACCACAGCACTGAGTTCTGGAGTTCCGATGGTCATTTCAGCCCCATTTCTTCTTATTCTGTCTGGGTGGAAAGGTGGGTTTGTATCAGTTAGGAATACATTCAGCTGCAAACAGATGAGGAGCCAGCTACGGTGGCTAAAATAGGGGATTTTTCAAATTTAATTTCCTTATCACACATTGATAGATGAAATTGTATGTACTTAGAGTATGCAGCATGGAGTTTTTGTGCATGCTAAGGTTCAGACTTTCCCAACCTGCAGGCTACATGCAGACACATGTAGCCAAAGATAGGTATGTGTGGTCCAATATCAAATTATAAATTTAGTTCTGACATTAGGAGATTTGTTTTGAAGCACGAAGGGATGTCCCTGGGGATGTTGTCATGCTCTTACAAGGAAAACAGAGGAGGAGGAGAAGGGGAAGAGGAAGAAGAAGGTGCTTATGGTGATGCTGCTGTTGCTGATGAAGATGATGATGATGAAGACAATAGTGATGATGAAGACAATGATGATGGTGGTGATAAATATGATGATGATGATACAGATGGTAATGATAAAGATAATGATGAAGACAATGGTGATGAAGATGATGGTAATGATGGAGATGATGATGAAGATGATGTTGATGATGAAGATGATGGTGATTGATAAAGATGATGGTAGTGGTGGTGGGGATGATAAAGGTGATGACGAAGATGATGATGGTAGTGGTAATGATGATGAAGATGATGATAAAGATTATGGTAGTGGTGATGGTGGTGATAAAGATAGTGATGAAGACAATGATGATGATGAAGATGATGGTAGTGATGAAGATGATGGTGATGATGAGGATGGTGATGGTAAAGATGGTGATAGTGGTGGTGGTGATCGTGGTGATGATGGTGATGAAGACAGAATCTGATGCTCATACTACTGAGTATCTCTGGACAGGGGGAATAAGAGGGGGCATGATCAGAGAAGGACACACAGGAAGGTTCAAAGGTTAAGTTCTGCCTGGCCTGCCATGGTAGTGAGTATCTATACTCTTAGACCCTGTAAGGTAAAGGCAGGAGGATGAAGAGTTTAAGGTCATGTGTGGCTATGTGATGAGTTTGAGACTGACATGGGCTATGTGAGATAAAACAAAACAGAAGTCATAGTTCAAATCCTATTTTTTTTGATTAACTATTTTTTAACTATCCATGTAGCCAACATTGTGCTGAGTGTTGAGGACACATCAAATACAGGGAGCTGGGTGGCTTGTTCAGGCTAGTGAGTGAAGAACCACCTGGGCTGCTCCGGCTCTGGGTGACCTATTAGGTCAGGTTCTATATCTACAAATATACACATACATGGATATCCCAGAGATGAATGGGTTAATTTTGTTTCTTGTTCACCGTTCCAGAACTCCATTATCTTTAAGGCATGCCCTGAGGCATCCCCCAAGCCTGAAATCCCAGATGACCTCAGTATTACCTCCATCATCATGGGTTGTACCCTAAGACCCCTCCATGCCAGAAATCCCAGATGGTACCAAACTTCCTATAAACTATGTATTTCCCTATATCTAATACTGACCACAAAGCTTAATTTATTACACAGTAAGAGATTAATAATAACAATTACTAAAAACAAACCAAGTATGATAATATACTTTAGTAAATGTGGTCTCTCTTAGGAAAGTCAACATAAATACTGTACGTGGGGAGTGTGGGGGATGTCTGTGTGTCTGTGTGTTTATCTATGTCTCTGTGTGTACCCATGTGTATTATAAAGACCAGAGAAGGGCATGGTTATCTCCTCTACACCGCTTTCCCTGTCTTCACTTGAGGCATGATTCTCTCACTGAATCTGGAGCTAGGCTGAAAACCAGCAGGTTCCAGCAGTCCCTCTGTGTCTGTCCCCTTACAGTGCTGAGGTTACAGGAGTCTGTGGCCACACCAAGCTTTTTATATGCATGCTGGGGATTTGAACTCAGGCCCTCCAGCTTGCACAGCAAACGCTCTTGCTCACCAACTGAGCCATCCCTCCTTGTCCAAACATTACTGTTTCTAATTGTGAATCATCATGGGTAACTGAACTTATACAGACAGATGAGGGTTCTGGCGCACAGGCTGCCTGCTTCATTGGCTTAATTCATGGCTAGATTACGTGCATGTCCCTGCTATGTGGTTGTCCATTGGTGACATGAAGCTGGGCAGGAGTTGAACTTCTACTGTGATTTTTTTTTTTAAGGGGAAGGGACAAGAAGGTTGAGCAAAGACAAGAGCCACTTGTATCCAGGGCAGAGGATGGCAAAGCAGGAGGAATGGGAGTCCAGGGAGGCTATGTCTGGATGCTGGAAAGTGCGCATACACACACACACACACACACACACACACACACACACACACATTAAGCAGCAGAACACTGCATGTCATGGTTGAAAGCACATGTGAACCCCTCCTCAGTTAGTTTAATGAATTATTTGTCAGCTAACTAACAAGCTAACAGCATTTGGCCCATTAACTTATTTGGACTATAAGAGGTGAAACATTAAACAAATTATACTAAAAACTAAAAAGGCTTGGGGCTTCCCACAAAGCTGGTGCATAGCCCTGTGGGGACTCTCTGGTCAGTCAGTGGGGCTTTTCCCTGTAGTTGACCTTTTTTCTCTTCTTCTCTGCTGGGAGTTTGGCCTGGGATGACACGCTGAGCTCAGGCTTTGGGAACTGACTGGACAAACTTGCCTTCTGCATCTAACCTTGAACTCACAGTTGAACGGCTCCTGGAGAATAATATAGTCAGATGCAAACTCCTTGGTGGGACCAATGAGCCTAGGGGAATGAGTCTGACACCCTGCCCTGTCCTCCGCACTCTGTCCCTGTCTCCACGTCTGCAGCTCACAGAACACTCACTCAACAGTAGAAGTTCTTTCCACGTTTACCCGTCAGAGCCTCTGAGGCGGCAAAGAATTGGAATCCCTGTTTTACAGAGGAAATGACTGTGGTTCAGAAAAAGAAAAGAATTCCCCAGTGTCATGCCATCAGTATGCCCAAGAGCCAAGCCAGTAATTGACAGCAGCCATAGTGGAACTGAAGAGCCAGTCAGTAAGTGACAGCAGCCGTAGTGGAACGGCTGGCTTTTTCAAGACACAGTCCCTCCCAGCCAACACCTGCCCTGGCTTTGAAGCTGTGGATGGTGGGCAGGATGCTGCCTCTTCATGGGAGCGTGATGAACATGTATGGATGCTTAATGGTGTCCTGACCTCTACACACATGTCCAGTGACACCTCCAGATTTGTGACAACCCATTCCTTCATGCCCCCTGAGCATCTTTGGAATCATCCGTGACTCTTCTGTTTCCTGGGTACCACACACCAATCCATTAAGAGTGCTGTTGGATTTGAACCCAGCTCTGTCACCTGCTTCAGCAAGCTGTCTAGCCTCTCCATGACTCGGTTTCTTTATCTGAAAATCGGGGACAGTAGGGTTAACTGCTTCCAAGAACTCTTGTAAGTCCTTAACTAGCTTACAGCAACAGCTCCAGGGATGGCCATTCTGACTGGCCGTTGTTAGCACAGCCAGGATTGTGGTAACCTGAGAGTCTATCCTTATTAGTATTGTGACCACAGGGCCTTGTGCCCGCTGACCTTGCGCGCTGGGCTA
The DNA here is from genome assembly GCA_004026605.1 of Ondatra zibethicus. Taxonomy (NCBI): domain Eukaryota; kingdom Metazoa; phylum Chordata; class Mammalia; order Rodentia; family Cricetidae; genus Ondatra; species Ondatra zibethicus. The sequence continues at coordinate 7,956 of PVIU01012405.1, read as the reverse complement.
TCATATTTGCTACTTCTGGCCAGAGCAAATGAAGGGAGGAAGGGCTTATTGGAGCTCACAGTTCAAGCTCAATGCATTGGGTGCCCTAGTTTCCTCTCTGCTGTGGTCATAAGCACCGTAACTGAGAGCAGCATGGGGAGGAGAGGGCTTGTTTGGTTTACACACCCAGGTGACATTCCATCACAGAGGGAAGTCACGGCAGGAACTCAAGCCAGGAACCTGGAGGCAGGAACCGAAGCCGAGGCAATGGAGGAGCACTAGGACTCTAGTTTAAGACAGGTTGACAAAACTGCCCAGGACAGTGAAGAAGGTGCGGCAGCAGGAGCGTGAGGAAGCTGGCCATGTGGCAGCCACAGCCAGTAAGCAGAAAGAGATGAATGTTGGGCTCAGCTGACCCTCTGCTCTTCACACAGCCCTGGACCCCAGCCCGTGGGCTGATGCCACCCACATTCAAGGTGAGTTGGCCCCTCCGGAAACTCCCTCAGGGACACACCTGTGTGTCTCCTAGGAGACTCAGAGTCTGGTCAGTTGACACTGAAGAGCTGTGAGAACTTAATTCCTCCATCTTATGTACCCGACTGACCACCAGCTTTCCCTGCACCACGTGAGCCGTGGTGATTCTGCAGAGGTCTCCTAAATAGAGACACCAAAAGATCTGAGCTTTTCCCACCCCATTCTGTGCAGTTTCATGATGACTTTCATCCTTGGGGTCCCTGATCTGTAACACCAGGTGACAATCCCGGAATTACTGTCTTTAGGGTTTCTGTGAGGAAACAGTTGTCAAGAATAATATCCAAAGTCACACAGCTCTTGTATGGTCTGATGGGATTCCATCTCACGCAAAACAAATGGAAAGGGAGCCACAAAAATATTCAGGAGTGGAAAATCCCACACAGAAGTTTAAACTGTCCTTCCCACACAGGAGGGAAGGTTTCGCTCTGGCTTTCTCTGCCACCATCCTTGTTGAGAATTCAATTAAAAATAATGCCCCTTAATCGCCCCAGAGAAGAACACTGAAAAAAGTTGAAGCAAGCACTTAAAAATGAAGAATCCACTCCCCGACCCATCCTGTCCCTTGGGGGTGACTTTTTAAGCCTGTCTTAGTCTCAGGTGGGGGACCCTTGGGGGTTGGGAGAGAGGCCAGGTGCTCCCTGCCCCGGGGCTAGAGGGAAACCAGGGGCATCTAGGCGCAGAGGGGCAGCAGACAGCAACCCCTCTCCTTAAGCATCACACAGTCACGGGGCACGTGGCCTAATCCCTCGAGATTCCGCGCTGTCAGGAAAGCGACCGAGTGGAATTTGGAAATTAAAGGAACCTTACAAAAACAAAGCTTAACGTTTCTTTGTGGAAAAAAGAAGAGACACCACCCGTACTGAAAATGGATGGGCCAAATTGCCCATTAGGCTTCACAAATTCTTGGGTTTTCTTCTCCCCTTAAACAGTAGGCTCTCCCCCCACATATGCACGCACACGCACACACAGACACACACACAAATGCACCCCTCCACAGTGTCTGTTTCACACACAGCAAAGACCAGATCTAGCCATGCGAATTCCCCAAAATAAAATCTGAGAGTTATTAAAAGTGTGTTTTGCAAGGAGTTGGATGGAAGTTTCACGCGAGTTGACATGGTTAAGTTCCTCTGTCCTTTTCTGCTGGGATGGAGTGAGTTTTCATTATCAGGGTTGCAATAAGGAAATGGAGGCTCACAGAAGTTTGAAAGTTGTCCAAGATCACACAGCTTGTATGTGGGTCGCTAGGATTTGAACCTGGGCACTGTAACACATATTCTTACAACACAACTCCAAAGCTGTAAAGAGGCACTCTGTGGAGTAAGTTTGACTTGTTCAGGTTAAGATGCAGGCTTGTATGTTACTTGTATGTCCTGGATCTGAATCCTGAAATGTGGCAATTTAGTCTGAGAGACACTCACCCCAACAGCTTGCTGATCTGTAGTCTGAAGAATGGAATAGAAAGACCCATCTCCCAGGGCCGTGTGAGAGTTAAATGAGAGAAAGAACTGTGAAGTTCTCTGCACAGTGCTGTGTGTTAGTGAGGGTTCTCATTGTTGGAGCTGATCAGATATGAGCAGTTATCCATCCATCCATCTTTGCATCCGTTCACCTGCCAATGCATCCATCCATCCATGCATCCATCATCTATTCACCTTACTATCCTTACATCCATCCATCCGTCCATCCATCCACCTAACTGTCTATATATCATCCATCTATCATCCATCCATCCATTCATCCATCCATCTATCCACTTGTCTTTCCATCCATCCATCCATCTACCTACCTATGCATCTATCTGCCTATCTATCTATCTATCTATCTATCTATCTATCTATCTATCTATCTATCTATCTATATCTATTTATCCACCCATCAATCAACCCATCCACCCATCCATCCATCCATTCATCCAGGCAGTTAACATGTGTAATTATAGAAGTTTGCAAGACCAAACTTTAAGTGTGGGTCACCTGTAGGTAGACCCAAGAAAAGTCTTATTTTGCAGGAGCTCCAACAGCTCTCTGTTGGATGTATTCCTTTTTGCTCCAGTGAAGTCTGTTTGTTCATCTCAGTCCTTCTGCTGACGGGCTTGAGTTCCCCACATTTTGATAGGACTGTAGATATGGATAAGGAGCTTGACATACAACCACAAGCACCTGAGTTTGAATCTCTAGAACTCACATAAATGGTATGTGGTAGTGTGTGTTTGCTATGAAAGTCCAGTGAGATGGGAGGAACAGATAGGAAATCCCAGGAAGCTAACAGGCCAGTCAGCCTGTCTAGGCAGCAACAAAACAAGGGACCTTGTCTCAAACAAAGTAGAAGGTGAGGACTAACAATTTGTCTTCTGCCCTCTACATGTGTGTCAAGGCATATATGTGCTCACACTCATACAAACTTCTGTACACACACACATGGGCGTGCACGCATGCATGCGGGCACGTGTACACACACGTACACACGTACACACACACACACACACACGCACACACACACGCACGCACACACACACCCCAGAAATGCTTCAGGTTTCCCTACCCTGAGTTGGAACTGAGAATTGAAGTAACTGATGTGTGCCCCCAGATGGCTGAGGAAAACCCTCTCCCCTGAAGCTGCAGAGGGAGGCTATGGTTAACAAACCACAGGAATCTCTTGCTGCCTGAATCCAGGAGGGGGCAGGACCGTTTGCTAAATTCTCCTTCACTTTCACACCTGTCTCCTTGCTGCCTGCTCTTCAGCCCGCCAGCCTCAGCCCTGGGCTGACACGCTGCTCTTCTCTGAGGCTGGGAATTAAGAATGAGCCACAGGCTCACAGTTCTCACCACGCCTCATACCTCAGAGGCTTAGCACAAGCTCCAAGGTGTAGAGAGGACCCCGAATCTCTCCTTAAAATGACACCAACTGCAATAGATGTTGTCAGTTCCCAAAGCCTCCGTTCCCCTTCTACACCGCAGAAATTATCCAGTTTTGCAACTACTGCTGATCTCTGGATTTGGAGGCAAGGTGAGACCTTCCCTGGGCCTCGGGGGGGGGAGCACAATAGGTTTGCATTATGATTCATGCAGCCCCGCTCCTCTCTGCCAGCGGTAGATTAAAGGGGAACACGGAATGCAAGGCTGGCTGCTGAAATGAAAGAGGAAGCCCTCCCATTTAAAAAAAAAATGAGAGACACAACCTCATGACGTGGTTGCACAACCCCAGACCCTGAGTTTTCCATAACTGCACTTGCTGCCCAATGGTCGCAGGACGGCTACAGTAACTTCAGGTATACATGTTCTCCCCAGTAACCAGATGCATGCTAGCACATAAGAAAGAAACTGACAAGGGTTGAGTAGAGATGCTCTTGGCTCCCTCCCACTTCTGTTGGAAAAGCTCTGCGCAGGCTCCCATAATCCTAAGCCACTGCACTCCAGCTGCCCATAGAAGGACCTTCTCGGCAGCTATTCTAGGTAGCTGCCCTCCCATCCCACCCCCTTCTCTCATGCCCAAGCTTTCTCCCATTATGTTCTGTATTAGTAAGTTTCTTGGTCCTGTAACAAAAGAGCAACTAGAAAGAGGAAGGATCTACTTTGGCTCAGTTTCAGAGAGAACATTCCGTCATGGCGGGAAGGCGTTCCAGGTCAGCTCCCACCATGCAACTGGGAGCTTACAGCTGTGAGTCTTCAACCAGCACCGCACCAGGACCTGGAGAACAGAAGCAGAGCATGGTGAGGCCTTAAACACGCTGTCAATCAGGAATGGCGTGACCGGATCACCGTAAACCCATGAGCTTGGAATTTCTACCTCTTCGTTGTAGGGAAACGGAACTGGAAAAGGTCAAGAAATTCCTATAAGGTCACACATCCAGCAAATGATAGAGTTAGGACTTTAATCATTTGGGAACTAGAGAGAGACTTGCTGATCTTGCAGAGGACTTGAGTTTGGTTCCTGGCATCCACGTAGTAGCTCACAACAATTCTTAACTCCAGCCTCCAAGGCCAGAGTGCGCATGCATGTGTTAGTCTTGGCCCCGTTGTCAGCAAGTGTAGCTTCTCTGGGTCCTTTCCCAGTGCTACAAACTAGAGATCAGAGGTGCCATCTTCCAGAGCTGACAAGAGAAGGAGGCCAAGGGCTCAGTGTGGCGGTGGCTGGCTTGTCCTCTTTGGAGATGGCGAGGGAAGAGAGAGGCTCAAGGAGGAGGATGGAAGAGGAGGCAGCAAGAGGAGGAGCCTGAAGACATGCACTAATTAAGGGCTTCGTCACCAGCTCAGCGATGTGTCAAGATGACAGTCAGTCAAGCAGATGAGGGCGGTGAATTTAACATTTCCTGGGGGATGCCCAAGCCTGAGCTAGGCTGGCAGACAAGAGTGCAGCGTTGACAGAGGAAGCTGCCAGAAGGTTACTTACATGAAATTACAGTGAAGGACTTGAACTCTGTCAGCCTGGTGCCTTCAACCCTCTCTTGGCAAAGACGGGGCTCGGTAGCCTGTGCAGTAGATTCATTTCCTTGGATTATGCACTGATGCACACACAATAGGCATGGTTGTTTGGAACCATGAAGAATAATGTGGGCTCTCGGATCTTTCGTGTTTCATCTTTGGGAAAGTCTGTGACTCAGTGTGCCCACTGGAAGTGCATCGCTAGCCTCTATTCTGGTATGACCTCATCTGTGCCACCAGTATCTTTTGACACTTGCAGCCCTGTGGTATCAACATGACTGTCTCCAGCTGGCTTCCCTCCCACTCAGAGGCCAAGCCTCAGATTCAAATGCAGGTGGCTGATCTGGGAAGACTATGGAACACCAGAGGAGCTGGGACTACCGAGGCAACAGCTGCCTGCAGAAGCCCAGAGTCACAGAGAAGGTAAAGCGTCTGCCAGACATTTCCCAAAACTGGAATCTCATCTCCTGGGCCACACCCTCCAGTATTTCTTCAGGGCTTCTCATTGGCTGAAACTAACTAAACACCGATCAACAAGGACTACTGGAAAATGTAGTTTATGGGGAAGTGCAACTCATGCCATCTAGAGAGGAAGGACGGGGGAAAGAGTCTGGAAGGAAACAGGCCGGTGAGCAGCGGCTTGATAGCGTGGTCAGCACTTGCAAGTAAGCCAAGACCCGTGTTCGTGTATTTCTCACAGATTTGAACGTCAAATTTTGCAACTCATTCATTCCCTGACATGGGATGTTATTGCGAAGCAATCGTAGCAGAACTGTTCAGGACACAATGGAACACACAGGCTCGAGCAGTCCCCTGCGACGGTTTCCCCGGTGATGAACATTTAAGCTGCTTCCATGTTTTCGCCCTTTGCGTTTGGTTTGGTTTGGTTAAGACACGGCCTATGCCATTTTCTCACCCGCCAACCAATCTCTCAGCCTTAACAAAGCCATTTGATCACAGTCTTCCCAGAAGGTCAAAGGGCAGGCAGGGTGAGGGACTTGGAGCTATTCAAACCTTGGTCCATGAGACATAGACTGACCTGAGGGCCCAGCAGATGGGACTTCACGGCAGGAAGATGCTTCTTTGGTTGTGTTGCTCCCTCCTCTCACATGGCTGGGGTTGGTGAGAGCAGCCAGTGCCTCTGTCTTGGAGCCTCCTCTCATCTACTCCTCTGTCTGCTTATAGACAGCCTGAAGAAAGCCACCCTTACTCGGGCTGCGTACACTGTACACTGTGCTAGAGTCAGGAGATCCTTCTCCACTCAGCGAGAAGTGGCTCTGGCCATCCTCAGCATTTGTATAAACTCTCTCCCAGTTGGTAGCTTGTCAGTGTCTCCACAAGGTCTAAAGGATTGTGGGTGCTTGATTACACACACACACACACACACACACACACACACACACACACACACACACACACACACACACACGGAAGCCAGAGGCCAATGTTGAGTGTCTCCTTCAATCGCTCTCTACCTTATTTTTTGAGAGAGGGTCTCTGTGATTGTCAGCTTGAACTGTCTGTCACTTGACTCAATCTAGTGTCACCTGGGAAGAAAACCCTAGGGAGGGATTGTCTTCATTTGTCTTGTCCTGTGGGTTCATCTGTAGAAGACCCTGTTGATTGAACCAAGAAAGCCCAACCCAAAAGTAAACAGCACTTTTCCCTAGGCTGGGAGTCCTATACCGTGTAAGAGTGGATAAACCAAGCTGAACACAAGCAAACTCACATGCATTCGTTTCTCTATACCTTGGCCGTGACTGTGGTGTGACTAGCTATGTTAAGCCCCTGCCAGCATTACTTGATAGACTGTAACCTGGAATTTTGAGCTAAAATAAGCCTTTTCTCCCCCAACTTGCTTTTTGCCGTGGTGTTTCATCACGGCAAAGGAAATGAGACCAGGACAGCTTCTCAGTGAATCTCGAGCTCACAAATTTGGTGAGGGACGGGCCAATGAGCCCCTGGGATCGTTGTTTCTGCCTTCCAGCGCTGGGGTTTACAAATCTGCACAGCCATACTCCACTATTAAATGTGAGTTCTGGGAATCTAAATAGAAATCCTCATGATTGTGTGACTGTCTCTTTACCCAACCTAGTCGTCTCCCTGTGCCTTGTGTTGAGATTTTTGAGTTTAAAAACCATGGAGGAGGGAGTAAGAAAAGAAGTTAGCAATGGAGAGCCCTCCAGGGGTTTCACCAGAGGGATGAGACACAGCCCTGGAAGGGGGAGATGTCACAGTTTGGTTGTAAAGTATCTCCACAAGCTCACGTGTTGAATGCTGGTGGTACAATTTGAGGATGTTCTGGAAAGTTCTGGAACAGGAATTGAGCTTGAGGAAGTGCATCACTAAGGGTGGCTCCCTGGGGAGTATCTTGCCTGCCCTGAAATGGAGGACCCACATGGATGTGGTACCTTCGAGGAGGGTCTGTATAGCCTGGAGCTGTGAGACAGAGTTCTCATTAATGGGGATTTCACGTTCTGTCCACTCTGCAGTGCCCCTGAACACTTGTCCTGCCTCTCCCCCCTGTTTCCATCTTGCCCAGAAGAAGCTTCAAAAACACTCACAAACACTGATACAGCTTCCCACTGACGGGCCTGCACCCAAGAAGCACCCTGCCCCCATAGGTGGCTTGTCGCTGTTGACTCCGACTCCACACCAGCCCCTGGGAAGCCAGTAGGTGACAGGATTAGTAGTGAGGCCAGAGAGTAAGTTCAAGGGTTCAGAGCTACCCTGGGTGGCCCCTTCTTTGATCCCCACCCCCAGACAGCCAGGCCTGTCTGAGGACTCAGAGTACACAGGCCCAGCTTGAAAACATCCACACACTTTTGCTTGATGATCCTGTTTGCTTCCAATTTCCAGGAGGTTCTGTGTATGCTTTCCTTGGGTTCACCTAGGTATTCAGCTTCTCTGGGCTTGCGAGCTAAGTGCTTGGTGACCTTTATTTTATAGCTAGGGTCCACTAATGAGTGAGTACATACCATAATCATCTTTCTGGGTTTGGGTTACCTCACTCAGGATA
>PVIU01012404.1:0-60267 GCA_004026605.1 Ondatra zibethicus | reverse complement strand
ATGGGGGTGGGCCTTGGACTTCCAACAGGGCAGGGCACCATGCCCTCTTTCAAGGAAGAAGGGGGAGGGAGGAGGGGTGGGGGGTAGTGGGAGGGGACCGGGAGAAGGGGAAGAAAGGAAAAAAATTTTTTTTTATCTTTAATTATGTTCTTGAATGGAAAAAATAAAACAAAACAATGTATGGAAAAAAAAAAGAATTCTCTGTTTATATCTGTAACCCATTTTTAATTAGATTATTTGATATTTTGATGTCTAATTTCTTGAGTTCTTCATATATTTTGGAGATCAGTCCTCTGTCTGATGTGGAGTTAGTGAAGATCTTTTCTATTCAGTATGCTGCCTTTTTGTTTTATTGAATGTGTCCTTTGCTTTAGAGAAGCTTCTCAGTCTCAGGAGGTCCCATTTATTTATTGTTGCTCTCTGTGTCTGTTATATTTAGAAAGTGGTCTCCTGTACTCAAAGGAGAACCCTAAGAGAAACATAAATATATTCCCCCTGAGAAGAGGAAATAGACAAGATCTCCAGAGAAAATTGGGAGCATGGAGGGGGGAGGAGGAAAGCAGAAGGGGAGGATGGGAGAAGAGGAGAGGGAGGAGAACTTGGGGAAACCTGATGGTCGTGATGGGAAAAGGACAAAGATGGAGAACAAGGAAAGAGATATCTTGATTGAGGGAGCCATTATGGTGCAAGCAAGGAATCTATCACTAAAGAAATTCCCAGGAATCCAAAAGGATGACCTCAGCTAAGACCCTAAACAATAGTGGAAAGGGCGCCTGAACTGGCCTTGCCCTGTAGTCAGGTTAATGACTATCTTTTTATTCTTTTTTTAATTTTATTGATATTTATTGAGCTCTACATTTTTCTCTGCTCCCCTCCCTGCCTCCCTCTTTCCCCCTTCAATCCTTCTCCAAGGTCCCCATGCTCCCAATTTACTCAGGAGATCTTGTCTTTTTATACTTGCTACTTCCCATATAGATTATATCTATGTAAGTCTCTCTTAGTGTCCTCATTGTTGTGTAAGTTCTCTGGGATTGTGGTTTGTAGGCTGGCTTTCTTTGCTTTGTGTTTAAAAACCACCTATGAGTGAGTACATGTGATACTTGTCTTTCTGTGTCTGGGTTACCTCACTCAAAATAAGGCTTTCTAGTTCCATCAATTTTCCTGCAAAATTCAAGCTGTCATTATTTTTTTCTGCTGTGTAGTACTCCATTGTGTAAATGTACCACATTTTCCTTATCTATTCTTCTATTGAGGGGCATTTAGGTTGTTTCCAGGTTCTAGCTATGACAAACAAAGGTACTATGAACATAGTTGAGCACATGTCCTTGTGGCATGATTGAACATCCTTTGGATATATACTCAAAAGTGGTGTTATTGGGTCTTGAGGAAGGTTGTTTCCTAATTTTCTGAGAAATCGCCACACTGACATCCAAAGGGGTTGTACCAGCTTGCATTCCCACCAGCAATGCAGAAGTGTTCCCTTTTCCCTACAACCTCTCCAGCATAAGTTGTCATCAGTGTTTTTGATCTTGGCCATTCTTACAGGTGTTAGAATCTCAGAGTTGTTTTGATTTGCATTTCTCTGATGACTAAGGATGTTGAACATTTCCTTAAGTGTCTTTCAGCCATTTTAGATTCCTCTGTTGAGAGTTCTCTGTTTAGGTCTGTACTCCATTTTTTTTATTGGATTATGTGATCTTTTGGTGTCCAATTTCTTGAGTTCTTTGTATATTTTGGAGATCAGACCTCTGTCTGATTTGGGGTTAGTGAAGATCTTTTCCCATTCTGTAGGCTGTCATTTTGTCTTGTTGACCATGTCCTTTGCTTTACAGAAGCTTTTCAGTTTCAGGAGGTCCCATTTATTAATTGTTTCTCTCAGTGTCTGTGCTGCTGGGGTTATATTTAGGAAGTGGTTCCCTGTGCCAATGTGTTCAAGTGTACTTCCCACTTTCTCTTCTGTAAGGTTCAGTGTGGTTGGCTTTATGTTGAGGTCTTTGATCCATTTGGACTTGAGTTTTGTACATGGTGATAGATATGGGTCTATTTCATTTTTCTACATGTTGATATCCAGTTATGCCAGCACCACTTTTTAAATATACTTTCTTTTTCCATTTGATATTTTTTGCTTCTTTATCAAATATCAAGTGTTCACAGATGTGTGGATTGATATACAGGTCTTCTATTCAGTTCCATTGGTCCTCCTGTCTGTTCTTAAATGTCATCATAGAACCTACATCCAGCAACTAATGGAAGCAGATGCAGAGAACCACAGTGGAGCTTTGGACTGAGCTTCCAAAGTCCAGATGAAGAGAGGGAAGAGTAAGACTATGAGCAAAGAGGTCAAAACCATGATAGGGATACCCACTGAAACAGCTTACCTGAGCTAATGGAAGTCTTCCAACTTCAGCCTGACAGTGAGGGAAGCAGCATAGGATTAGACTAGGCCCTCTGAATTTGGGTGAGAGCTGGATGGCTGGGGCAGACTCTGGGGCCACTGGTAATAAGATCAGCATTTACCCCTACTGTTTGTTCTGACTTTTTGGAACTCATTCTCTCTTAAGGAATACCTTGCCTAGCCTAGATATAGAGGAGAGGGCCTTGGCCCTGCATCAAAGCAATGGGCTAGACTTTGTTGACTCCCAATGGGAAGACTTACCCTCGCTGAAGAGTGGATGGATGGTGGGATGGGGGGTTGGGAGTGGGGAAGGTGAAGGGAGCAGGAGGAGGGGTGGGAATGAGAAATGGATTCAGCGTGTAAAGTGAGAAAAGGTAGTTTTTTTAAAAAAATAAATTAAAATAAAACAAAGAAAAAATAAATAAAACTGAAAGGCTTCTGCATGGCAAAAAAGAAAATCATCATCAAAGTGGCAGACTGGGGAATGAATTTTTTTTTTACCAACTACACATTCAATAGAGGGATAATATTGAAAATATATGAAGAACTCAAAATACTAGATACAAGAAAAAATAATTCAGATAATATGGGTACACATCTAAACAAAATTTTCAAGAGGAAACTTAAATGGCTGGGAAACGCTTAAAGAAATCTTCAACACCCTTAGTCATCAGGGAAATGCAAACCAAAGCTACTTTTAGATTTCATCTTACAACCTCAAGAATAGCCAAAATCAGTGGAACAAGTGACAGCTCATGCTGGTAAGGAAATGGAATTAGGGGACCACGGATCCATGGCCAGTGGGAGTGCAAACCTACACAGTTACTATGGAAATCAGTGTGGCCGTCACTCAGAAAGATGGGGATTGATCTACCTCACAATCCAGCTATGCCACTGTTGGGCATATACCCAAAAAATTCCTCATCCTGCCACAGAAACACTTTCTCAACCATTTTTATAACCAGAAAATGGAAACAACTTAGATGGAATAAAGGAAATGTGATTCATCCACACAGTGGAACATAACTCAGCTGTTAACAATAAAATCATGAATTCACTGAAATCAATGAGAAATGAAATTACAGGTAAATGGATAGAACTAGAAAAAAATCATCCTTAGTGAGTAACACAGACTCTGGCAGACAAATGTATTATGTATCTGTTTTTATGTGAATATTAGCTGTTAATTCAATGGTGACCCAACTACAATCCTTAGAAACAAAGACGTTAGGTATAGAGTAAGGGACTAAGTGTGGTGGGGTAGATAGATATCCCTAGGAGAAGGAAAGAGAATAGTTATGGATGGATGTAGGGGACTGGAACAGGAGGATCAAATGGGGAGGGGAAGAGGGGAAATACGGGAAGAGACAGCTAAAATTAAGAGCCATTTGAAGGGTTGTACGGAAACCTAGTCAACAAAATCTTCCTAAAATACATACATATATAAGGGTGATCTAAATGAAGTTGCCAAATAATAGGGGAGGCAGAGCCCCAACTGGACTTCTTTTGTCACTAAATGAAGTTTCTAGTAGTGGGAATGGTTTATATCTAAATGAACTCTTGGCCAAAAGTTGCTATTTTTATCTGTGATGGATTTTTGCCAAATATTGCTCCTATGCCTGCTTAAATGTGTATTGAGATTTATGTTTCGAATTCAATGGTTGGAGTGAAATGTTTCTACATGCCACTATTAAAAGAACATGATGTTTATCTATTGGTCTTTATTTATTAAATTGATAATAATCTATACTTTATTTCATTTCTCTTTCTCAGAGGAAAAATAAAAATATTTTATTTGGAATTATGTGTAATTATAAACATTTCCTAGGCTTAGTAAATGTTTCATATGTTAAGGTAATTTTAGATGACCTTCAAGAATTCTATGCACGTATAATTAATTTTGAGAATCTATCTAGAGAAGAAAATGGACTCTTAATCTAGTAACCAAGGCTAGGAAATCCTGCACCAAGCCAGGATGTTCAGATTCATCTAAACTTGCTCTGACTTACAGACTGTAGATAGGCATAAAGACTTTCTTATGACCCTGCTTGCTCTCTTCTCACTCCTCTCTCTCTCTCTCTCTCTCTCTCTCTCTCTCTCTATCAGGGAGGATACATAATGAATGGTTTAGTTCCCAGGAATAAAAGGGATTCATTTTTTGATGGAAGACTTGGGAGTGCTCTTTCCTTCAAGTTTTTTACTTAGACTGACAATTAAAAATATTTACTCAGCTGGGCAGTGGTGGGGCACGTCTTTAATACCAGCCCTCGGTAGGCAAAGGCAGGTGAATGTCTGAGTTTGAGGCCAGCCTGGTTTACAAGAGATAGTTCCAGGACAGGTTCCAAAGCTACAGAGAAACTCTCTCTTGAAAAACCAAAAGAAAAATATATTTACTAATTCTATTTGTGTCCACAAGGAGCTTATGGGAAGAAAGAAGAACTTATATACAACTGGCCTCTGGCTTTCCAGAATCTTAGTCATCTAGCCAGAAGGTTTATTTACTAAATACAATTTCATCTTTATGTAATGAAGCTCTCTCTTAAGATAGCTCTATCTAGAAACCTATGGATATATTTCAAAGGATTAAAACTAATCCTGGCTAAATCTCATCAGGGTTAATAGTATATGATCTGGAATGAGCAATTATTCAAATGTGGAGAACTTTCTTCTTACTTGTTTTTAATGAGATTTTATTATGCTTAAATGTTGGACTGTATGGGAAAATATTTCAGATATCTCTTCAATATAAAACCATGAAACCATTGCAGACTACCTTCAAAACTGGAAGCATTGCAAAATAAGGTTGATACATATGGATCAACCCCTACATTTTCTATACATTCTAAAGTTGAATAAAAATGACTGTAATATTCACTGTGTTAGTTCAGATGAACAAAGTCAATTAGTGCCCTTGAGTGTAGGATTTTACACAACTCAACGTCTACATTGAGCATAAAATTTATGTTCAATAATTTACTTCCTTGAATTGCTTAGAACAAAAGCAGTTCCTCTCTTCCCATGAAAAATACAGGACCTGGGACTGAGAATGCTTACTTCAGGCATTTCAATGTATTTAAAAACTCCTGGTTCTAAGTGATCCAAATAAATGAGCTTCCTGATTCTATTTTTTGATGACCAAGAGTTGCATCAAAAACATTCCAAGGAAAGGGTAATTTGCTAAAATTTTGACCCATTTCTCAACTGTCTTCAAGGTTCTTCTCCAGATAGAACAACATCAGTGTCCCTTCCCGCACTATCTTCTTCCGTTAACTCTAACCCCAAGTTCCTCCAGGTGGCTATTGCTTTGCATGCCATTGCATCCCCACAGCATGAACTGGAAGATGACAGTAAATAAAGAAGGGAAAAACTTGTTTGTGAACTTTGGAAATTTTGATACAACTAAAGCTTTCTTGCTACAAGTTGTATATATGTAAGGAAATATAAAAAAAAGAGTATAAGAACTTTTATTTAGAACATCATCTGATATAATGGGTATGGGGTGTGTGTGTGTGTGTGTGTGTGTGTTTGATTGTGTGCCTGCAGGTGTGTGTGCAGATGTGTGTATGTGCATGTGGAGGTCAGATGTTGACATCCGATGTCTTCTATACTATCACTTTCCATTTTATCTTTCTGAGACAAGGTCTCTGTCTGCACCCAGAGCTCACTGACTGGCTAGGTTGGCTACCCATCAAGCTCTAGGTTTCCTCCTGTCTGCCCTACCCATCCTTGTTGCTGCCAGACTCACACACACATATGTTACCACAGTAGACTTTTGCTTAGATGCTGGGGATCAAACTTAGTTCCTCATGCTTGTGTGGCAGGCACTCTATCTACTGAGCCATCTCATCAGCCCCATGGACTATGTTTTGTTGTGAACTTATTTTGATGTTAAAATATTAACTCTACTTAGAATTAAGCATTTATTATTTCATCATTGCACTTTCAATGTCATGAAATAACTCGGAGAGTGTTTTCAAAGTGATGACACTCTTTCTGGGCAAGCATTATTCTTTTTGCAACATTCTTTTACTCTATTTATGTCTGTAAGTTCACTATGACTACAGCCCTTGGCCTGTACAGGCAGAATACTCAAGAGAGGGCCAGAATCAGCATCCCCCAGTTAGCTATTTCCTGCAGATTTGTTTGTCCTCACTCAATGCACTTTCATGTCTTTGTTGCATCTTCGCCTTGGTTGGCCAGTTCCTTCTGGCCATTTGTAAAGAATGTCTAATAGACTCATTGGTGGAAGACAAGGAAGAGCTACAAGCATTGCTTGCTGTCTGTGTGTGACCTGCAGATGGATGGCAGTGATCAGCTACTGAGTTTCAGAGGAACTATTGGAGATCATGCTGTACATCTGGTATTTGTGCAATGAGTGTGGACTAGAGAACTAAAAGCCATATCACACTGTGTAAATTGGTCATCCAATCTATACTAAAACTGTTGTGTACAATTGGTCATCTAATCTACAACAAACCTGTTGGAGAACTGTCTTCACTGAATTTCATGTATGTGGGAATGCTACAAGCAAGGTCAGTCTTGCTATACAAATAGAAACTATGAAGATATTTATTCATAATGACTTGCCATTTGAAAAAAATTATTCAACTCCCTTTTGTAGATACAGTTTAAAAATGCAAAAGAACCACAAACCAAATACTTGTATCACATGAAATATCATTCCGATGGCCATAATATTAACACATAACATATAGCCACTTTACACAAAATTTTCTAAGCTAGGCATTTTTCTAAGAAATTTCCAACTACTATCTGTTTAATCAGCTTAACAACAGTGAGATAGCTACTGCCTTGTGCCTCCTCTTAAAAATGAAGCTAGATCTCTTGACTAACATTATACTACATGTAAACTGCACAGCAAGCTTTAAAACCAAATAGTATGGCTTTGGAAGACATGGGTCAACCTTTTTTGCAAGCTGCTGCTTTGTCTCCTGGACCCGTGTTGCTAATTCTAAAAAGTGGCACGTTATCACCTTATTGCCCCTCTAACTAGAGCTAGGTTTGCCTCACTTATTACCATTTATGACTTACACATTTCAAAATCAATGCATAATGCTGGCATTAGGTACCACGGGGATTAGTATGGCTCCATAGAGCTCAAGAGTTTGTTCAGAGTGACCATGATTGCAAAGGAAATAGGCTAGAGGAAACATTTCTAATGGTCTGAAGAATGAGTTTGGAGATTCAGAATATGGGGTTGTGGACACAAACCTCTTCATGAAGGAGGTAAGAGCAGCAGTAACCCAAGTATTGAGAAGATATATCTCCATTCCCTTCCACATTACGAAGATCTCTGAGAATGCCCTCAGACTTGTCCTACTGAAACCTGAATGGCACAAATTTGATTTGGGCCTGGCAGAAATGCACTCCTCTGACTGCTGACCTGAAAACCATAAAAACAAATCTCAGTGTCCCTGAAAAACACATTAGTAGATGAAATAACCATTAAATAGAAACGATTGACAGAACATACCACCCCTCCCTTTATTTCCTTTTAAAAATATGTTTGAAGAGTACCAGTAATCAAATAATTTAATCCGAGTCCTTGGAATTGCAGTTAAACATTAAAATGGTTGTTTCTTTTTAAAACGCCTTGTGTTTCATTGCCACTTCCTGAATGTCAGCTTGGTGCCTAGCAACAGCCAGCCCTCCTAATTTCACTGCCATCCTCCTCTCTCTTAGACAAAGAAAAAGAAAACATCAAAGGTTATGCGGGTTGTTACTAGAAATAGCTTATCTCAAAAGATAACATGAAAGGGCTAGAAGCAGTCATTTCAGAAGATGGAGGAGAATGCAGACCCTTGTCTGCTCTTCCAGCCATCTTGTCATCTTGTTCCACTTCCCAACTCCATTTCCAGTGACTGATGAGAAGAGCTTTAAAATCTATGCAATAACTCTTGGTTCCCAAATGACTGCTTTCACAAAGAGGATGAAAAGAATGAGACCAACACTGAAGAAAATTTAAGCAAATCCAGCAAAGTGGGTGTGATATAGTTGTCATCCTGATGGAAATGGGAGCACCATGGAAGACAGGCCTCTAGACATGCCTGTGGGAATTATTTGGTTGCATTGCTTGAGGTGAAAAGCCCTGCCCTTGGCATCATTCCGAGGCTGGGATCCTGAACTGTGTAAATGGAGAAACTGAGCTAAGCACTAGCATGCGTTTATTGCTCTCTTCTTTTGACTGTGGATGTCATGTGATTAGTTGTAAAATGACCAGCTTCCTCAAATTCTTTCTGCCCTGAATTCTCTGGGAAGCCAGACTGGACCTGTAACATGGTGGGCCTGCTTTGTTGGGGTTTCTGTCCTGCACAGTTCCCACAGCTAGTAAGCCCCAAAGAAATCACACAGAGAGTCTGCATTACTTATAAACTTATTGGCCCATTATCTCAGTCTTTGTATTAGCTCTTATAACTTATATTAACCCATTATTCTTATCTATATTAGCCACATGGCTCAGTACCTTTTTCAGCGGGGCAGGTCACATCCTGCTTCTTCCGTGGTCTGGGCAGGACTGGAGGAAGAGCTTTCTTCTTCCCAGAATACTCCTGTTCTCTTTGCCCCACCTCTACTTCCTGTCTTGTTTTCTTGCCTATACTTCCTGCCTGGCTATCAGCCAATCAGCATTTATTTAAAATATAATTGACAGAATACAGGCAATTCTCCCACACCACTTCCCCCCTTTTTTTTTAAACAAAGGAAAATATCCATAGTCCATTTTGTGGGAATGTGGGCATAGTATTCCAGGCTACTTCTGGCTGGTTGGGGGCACTGATAATCTTATGGGGACCTAAAGAAAATTTAGAATTATGATCAAGTCCTGACTGGAGTATCCTGTGACGTTTTGATCATCTCAGGCAGCAGTCTTGAACCTGTTCTGGATGTAGAACTCTGACATCTGGGCCATCTGTTTCTACCAGAGATTTCTCAGGTCGTCTTCCTTGATCAAACCTGATTTTTCTTAACTCAGAATGAATCCACAGTCACTCATTTCCTGTGGAAACAAAAGCAAAATCTCTTCTCCAAAATAACATACCTTTTGACTTCAATTTTGAAGTCAAGGTATTCTCAGAATACCTATCTTGGATTAATTCAGCAACATTTATATCTTGCTTCCGGCTTCCTGCTGTTAGACTTCATTGCTGATCATGCAGAGGGCTGTTGTCTAGGGTGGTGATCTGTAAGTTTTTTCCTTTTAAATAAATAACCATTTTATTAATCATAATTCCAAACTGGTGTGGGATTGTTTTGTGACTTATGCCTTCATCTGGCACCCCACGTTGGGTGCCATGGACCCTGAGCTCTGAGCTAAAACTTCATACTTTCTTCCTTAGGGCACTTTGGTCAGAGTATTCTATCACAGCAACAGGAAGGAAAAAGGACAACGAGTATTCAAAGTGTGATAGCCAAAGACAAGACAGACCTGTGTCTGTAGTCAAGTGGCCAACATCAACACTCTTTATCTTCAGGAAGAGAGAGCTGACTTAAGGATCTTTACATTTGTTTTGTGTTAGAATGTGAACACTACTTCAGTCTGAGACAATCCATATTGGGAATTTTGGGGCTTCCCCCTTCATCTTCAGATCTAGGCTAAAACATCACCTTCACCTCACAAAGACTTTTCATGTCCATCTGACACAGTTGCTTCTCCTCAATTTATCTCTATCATTTACTCTATCTAATTTTCTTAGTAGCACTGATCACAATTTGTCATTTTCTTGTTCCCTCAGTTTTATATTATCTGCTGCTTTAACCACAGAAAAACACAAAGGAATCTTTATCTTCTTAGTCATTCTCTTATATCAGAACAATGCCCTGCACATGGTAGGCACTCAGTAACTATTTTGAGAATAAGTGTGTCATGATAGATCATTCTCATGCATAGTGCTTGTCATGCAGCAGTCATGTGATAATCTGTGCACACTCGTGTGTGTGTGTTGTTTCTCTTTTTTAGTGCTAGGGAATGAACCCATGGCGTGCTAAATAAACATTCTACCAGCAAACTAACTCTGAATAAAGTTGTTCTGTTTTTTAAGTAAGTGAATGAATAGACACAGTTACCTGTTTAATAGAAGTGTTGATGGGAATTTATTATTGATTTATTATTGTCCACATTTGTTTCCAATTCCTACTGTAATAATTTCCTATAAACTTGGCCCCTACCACACAGCTTTATTTTATAATTCTTTATGAGAACTCTTCCGGCTCCTGTTGGTTGTTAAGGTGTAGACAGAACTGTATTCCTTTCAGAGGATAGGAACCTCTGTGACTTCCAGAGCCTTCTCACAGTCCTTGGATTTTGACACCCACCATCTCTGAGATGACATTATCTAGTCATATCTTTCTTATGCAGCATTTCCATGATACTAACTCTCCCTCCTTCTAGCTATTTCTACTTCTCAGGACTCTTATAATTAACTACTTTAGTTTCACCCATATAATCCAGGCTAATTTTACTCTCTCAAGAGCTTTTCCTTACCATCTGCAAGGTACCATTTGGATATAATTGAAGAAATTTGCATGTGCTGACCATTAGGCCATTGTCATGGTTATGGGCAATTATTTTGCTTACTATATTCTCACTTGGTATGATTCTTGCCTTGGATAATCATACAGAAACTTCATCTCTTCTCTTTTCAAACATACACTATGTATTCATATTCTAGAGGACAACTCACTATACATAATCATCTCAGAACCTTGGTCTAAATGAATGAACAAGACAATTTTGCATAAAGTGAGCCATGAGTTTGTAGCAATACCCCCTCCACACACAAGCAACCTGAAATCGAGCAGACACTGATGTCTCTGGACAGGCTACAAATCCATTTCTGTTGCTGGTAGAAGATAATTATAATCAGAGAAAAATACATCCCACTCCCAACAGCAAAATTAGAGTGTCTTGTAGGGAGATAAAATCCAGTGGGAGCCAAGCCAATTACATCATTATTAGAAGGATCTGTTGTAAGAATGCAGAGGGAGGAGAGGAGAAGCAGGATTATGGACTCCAAAACCTGCATTTCCCTCTGACAATTCTCTTCATTTTCTTAGGGTGACTCAGCCTATACAATTAAACAAACCCAGAGACCTAACACATTAACTTGCAATGCATCTATCTTGTCTGCCTGGGCACTTCTGGTGTTTCTGGCATTAGTTATGAAGGCATCCTTGCTGTACTCGCACAGCATGCAGCAGTGTTCCTAACAGGCTGTAGAGGGTTGTCCACAAATAATGCCCTCAAAGCTCCTAGCCCTGTGTGCTTGTATCTAATAACTAAGTCAGCAATAGCTGCTCCTCTGTTCTCTGTTTGAGATTATAACAGAGCTGAAAATAAGCCAACGGCAGCGGGATCCAGTCAGCAATGTCACAACTATAAGACTACAGGCTCACATGGTTCCCTGGAACATAACACACTGTGCTTGCCAATTATATTTTTAAGGTGATCAGCCTTAAACATGGACTTGCAAATTTTCTAAAATCTCATTTTTTAAAGTTGAATCATTCAAGCCATGCATCAGGTGTTGTCTAAGATTCTTTCTGTAAAGTCAACAACCAAGAAGAGTGGAAACCTCCATTGTTGCCCTTCTCTCTAAATTATGAAGAATTGCATGGGGAGTCATTTCTATTGTGGTGGAAGCTGAGCTTTTCCTCACGTCAGCCATTTCTTTTAGGGATCTTCAGAATAGGCCTAATGACCTCAACCTTGCGTTCTGTAGCCCAGTGAAGCAGCAGTCTGACAAGGTTCCTCTCTTACTCTATTTTTCCAGAGGCCATGTAGAAACATGAGAATTCAAAATTCACAGGAGAGCAGGTGTTCCTTAAGGTTTTAAAAATGAGGTCATTCTCAGTAACTAGTAGCTAGTTTAATACTCACTAGTGAATATCTTTCAAATTCATGCAAGCATTACCCCCTTTTCAGGGAGATCACCAAAGGTACTGGTGAGTGTCTGACTTACAATTAGTCCTGACCAGAGCTGTCCCATGTGAGGATTGTGGTGAGGGTGGCATCTACTACCGAAAAACAATGGAAAAGACCCTTGTTTCTCTGGACTTCGCTCAGCCAAAGCATCCCACATAAGCAGAACAGATTCTTAGGTCTGTCAAGATAATGGCCACGACTCAGGAGCATTAAACCAGGCTACTCTGTCATAACACAGTCAGTCACAGAGTTGGTCAGAACATGCTCTCTCTTAAAACTCTAAGAGAAAGTCCTTCTTCATCCTTCCTGCTACAGGTGCTGCAATGACTTTAGGTTGCAGTATCATTACCATGGTTCTGCCTTGGTGTTTACATGGTTTTCTTTTCTGTGGATCTGAATCAATCAAAATTATCAACCTCACCCTCCTTGTAGTACAAGTACTTGTGTATATGTGTGCAAAGGCCAGAGCTCATATCAGGTACCAATCTCAAGTCAATCACTTTCTACCTTGCTTT
Source organism: Ondatra zibethicus (assembly GCA_004026605.1). Classification (NCBI taxonomy): domain Eukaryota; kingdom Metazoa; phylum Chordata; class Mammalia; order Rodentia; family Cricetidae; genus Ondatra; species Ondatra zibethicus. The sequence goes on along the minus strand of PVIU01012404.1, from coordinate 47,417 downwards.
TAAAGAGTATTATTATTTTATGTATTATTTTTAATGTGAGTGTAGGAGGTATGTGTGGTGTGCAGATGCATTCATATGTGCATGCATGCATGTGTGTAGGTCAGAGGATGATTGTGAAGTTGGTTCTATCTTTCCACTTTTACACAAGGCCCAGGGATTGAACTCTGATACTCCAGACTGTGTGGCAAGCTCTTTATTGACTAACTCTTGCCCCAGCCCTCCTTCTCCTTTCTCATAGCAATACCTGCTCCATGTCCCATGATTTTATCACAGAGATGTTTCGTCTACTTCACCTGTAAAATTCCAGTTGTCAAATGACACTGGACTACTGGAAGAAGACAGCATTTTCATGGCTCCCAAATCTCCCTTTGGCATATGGTCGCTTCCTGAGCCTCACGGGTATGATGGAAGTGTAAGAAAAGCCTTGGAAGTTCCAGCACCCAGGAAAGTGTCTTTTGCGCCCCGCTGTACCTGTTTCTGCTTTCTGCCAGCAGAACTCCATGGAGGCTGACTCCATTCTGTCGTCCCCAGCTCCTTCCTCCGTGGAGAAAGACTCTCTCTCACCTCTCCTTTCTTCCCTGAGGACTCTGAAAACCTGTCCCGAGCCTCCAAGCAAACCAGGAAAACTAGGTTTTTGAATGTGTTTCTTTAGAACACACTTTAGTTTTTGACTAGACAGGTAATATAAGATTTTTTAAAAATACATCAGAACATTCATTAAAAAGCTAAACAATCCTAGTTATCTAGCCACACAGAGGAAAGCCACTCCGTTGCTTTGATGAGTTAGTCAACAGTCTTTCTCTCTGGAACATATAATCCAGCTTTTGCAAACAATTAGGACAAGAGTGCACATATTGCTTCCTCACCCCCGGATGTCTGGTTCACAGAACAGAATAAACTCACAAGTATAATCACCTGACCTCACACACCTGTAAAAACAGCCTCAGGACCGCAGAGCCTCTGTAGCTGGCTGTTTCCTCATAATAGCATTCCTTCTTCCTTGCTCGGGCCCCTCCCAAAAGCATCTCTACGACACAACAGTGGTGGCTGCGTGTCCTTCCACACTATGCATGTTTGCAATTAATTTAAGTCATTCTTTGTCACGGCTATATCAATAAGACAGTAACGAAATAGTGTGTGATTTTAGTCACAGATGTACTTGAGTGGCTCTGATAATTATGCTAAAATATGCTGTTTAATCAAAAGACTCAGGCTGTATTCTTGTTGATATACGTATGTAAGCCCTAAAAAGCTTATAATAATTTACAGTGTTCCCATCTATTCTATCATTCTCTTCAAACACTGTGCATTAATCATCTCAGCTCTGACTAATTTGAAGGGCAGACAGTATTACAGCATTCTCATCTTCCTATCTTTGATTACTTGTGAGGTTAGAGATTCCTATATATTTATAAATTAAAATCTTCCTTCTTCTGTGATTGAGCCTTGAAATTAGTTTTTTTTCCCTAGTGGGATTTTCATCTTAGTCCTTTTAATTCAATAATTCATTTAACTTGTTTATATTGAGTGTTTATGATGTGCCAGGCAGTTGGCTTGATTGAAAGAAAAGAATATTGAACAGATAAGATTGGTAGATGGTATCTGCCTTTGTGGAAAATTACATTTGCTTTTCTGTTCAATTACACAATCCTTTTATGTATTGGTGTCATTAACCACTCAAGGTAAATCAACAGCATTTCTATAATTTGTCATTTCTAGTATTTAAGTGTGGCAACATTTTAATAGACATTTACAAAGAAAAACCTCCATTTTTTGAAGAGGAAAAAGGAAAAACCTTATACATAATAAGAATATCCCCATTCTTTTGATTCACTACATTTTTACCCCTTTCAAATATAATTTTTATTTGGATTTTATTTTGTTGTATACCATGAGGGTTGGAGTTTTATTTTTTCTGAATGATAATTATCCTAGTGCCAGGTACTAATGATCTGTCGTGTTTTCGGCATTTAGCAAATCAGATTTATCAGTTCCCCACATTTTAGCTTTCGATACTGTCCTAGTCAGGCTTGATTATCAGTGTTATGCAGCTAAGAATCATCTGAGAGAGATCTTCAGTTGAAGAATTCCTCAGATTAGAATGGCCTGTGAGCATCTTTGTTGGTGGGTTGGCTTGACTGTCACTAAGAGACCCCAGGCCATGGAGAGTGCCATGGCTTTTTTGGGGGGGGGGGCAGGTGCAGGCTGTATAAGAAAGCTACCTAAGCATGAGCTCGCAACTGAGCCAGCCAACAAGCAGCATTCTGTATGGTTCCTGCCGCCCTTCTTGTCCATGGAGCAACTTGGCTGCAGGATCGCCAAGTGGAATAGCAAGCAGACCTGACTTGAGTTTCTGCCTTGACTTTCCTCAGTGATGGACCATGACCTGCAGTTGTAAGCCAAAATGTTCCCTAAGTTGCCTTTGAGTCGTGGTGTTTGTCACAACAACAGAACTTAGGCTAAAACATACACCATCCTCATTTTGTGTAATCCTGGGTCAATATTGCACACTTCGCTAAGTTTTTCTTCTATGTTTTCATATATAACAGAGCAAATCTTAGTGCATTTGTCAACTCTCTCTCTCTCTCTCTCTCTCTCTCTCTCTCTCTCTCTCTCTCTCTCGCTTCTATCACTTGCTGTTTTACTAATTTCACATTTCCAAATCAGTACCACAATTCCCACTGGCACTTTGATTGGGATTGCCAAAATTTTCCTTCACGTGGTAAATCTTTTATATGACGTTTTTCTCACTTCTGTTCCTAGTTCATAAATAATGGTTCCTGATTATGTATAAAGGCACAGTCTCTTCATGTGCCTGAAACTAATGTCCCCTTCTTACAGGACCATACAAGTAGACCATCTATTAGAAACTCTGCCCACAAACCTGGAAAACTGTGAGCCAAAAGGGAGCTTTGTATCCATTAAGAAAGAGAAAAAAAAAAGTGAAGAAAAGAGGGCTTTCAGATCCAAATGCCATCTTTTCAAATGACCAGTGTTTAGAAATGAAGGAAAATTCCACCTTCCTATTGATGAAAATGGTACACATAAGTTATGTATTTGATTGAAAATGCAAAATAAGCACAGTGGTGGTGCACACCTTTAATCCCAGTACTCGGGAGGCAGAGGCAGGTGGATCTCTGTGAGTTTGAGGCCAGCCTGGTCTACAAGAGCTAGTTCCAGGACAGGCTCCAAAGCCCCAGAGAAACCCTGTCTCAACAAACCAAAAGAAAAGAAAATGCAAAATAATTTGAATGTTTTGTGATTCCTTTTTTAATATTCAGTGTGCTATTTGGTCCAATATACCAATGTTCTAGGGAAAAATAAAAATATAATTCCTAATATGTTTACTAAAAAATACTAGATGCCTGGAGTTCAGATGACTGCCTCCTGGCATGCTTTATTAGTGACATCCTCATAAACTATCATTCTTGAATCCTCTTCTTGATTCACAATGTTTTTGTCTCTGGATAACAAGCTTCAACGTTTGTCACCTGCTTTCAGTGCTTTTCTTTATAAAGCTGTTTTGCTCAAGAGTTCTCAAGATGACTCAGTGAGCACTTGCAGACAGGGGACTATCTTCACCAGCTATCAGCCTTGATGAAACTGAATACTAAGTTGCTTTGTTCATCCAACTACAAGTCACAAAAGCCTGTTTATAGCTTCTCAGTCCATTTCAGATGATTTCACTTTAAAAAGCCATAAAATTATTTAAGTACTCATCCGTGTTTCTCCTGGCAACCAAAACAGGCCAAATTTCTTACTTAGGTGTACAATGAAGCTATGTACATATGCTAATCCTATGTGTTTTTTTCCCAGCCCTTCCCCCACCTGCTCACCTCCACCTCCACCCCAAGAATTCTGTTGAAACAACTGGATACCTTTTAGGAAAAACTAAATAGGCTAATTTCAGTGTAAAATAAAATGCTGTACAATTTTGCTATTCAGACCAGGATAAAGATCTGAGAATAGAGTAAGGGTCAAAAGTGCTGCCTAGCCATGCCAACAGCAAACACTGAACAAGCCTTTCAATATTTTCATATAGATCTCTTGGAATACACTTGTATCTGACTTTCCCCTTTAAAATTGGTAGTTTCTCAATCCCAGGGATGGGACTGGAAAACCAGTGCCCTCTCAGGGAATCATGGAAACTCTTTTATTGTTCTCAGGGCTTGTACATACTTCTCACATGCTACCAAGGTCCTTAATGAACAGCACAGTTGGAAAGATGCAGAAGACCTGAATCCGCCCTCACAAAATCAGAGTGCTAAGGCCGGAAATTGCCTACAGGCAGGCATCCTACAGAACACTGCAGACAGCATTGGTCAAGGGGCCTGACTTCCAGGCAGGTCCTCCTTAAAATCCTGTTTCCAAAGCTTTTGGAATATATTAACTTTTTCTTCTCACTTTCAAGTGGCAATTAAATGGTAACAGGATATAATTTAATTTATATGTAAATGAAATTATTTTTTCATTTATATTACAATTGAAGTTGAAAAAAAACCTCTTGGTCTGGATTATTAGAAGCAAAAAAGACCAAGTAGAATAATTCTTCTTTCATATACCAAAGACAGAATTCTAAATTATATTTATATATCCTAATTTAATGGCTTGGTTATATTGAATCAGATTGTGACATTATCTAGAAATGTCAAAAGTCTTCCTACTCAGCAAATTTTTAGTCCATTTTTCTCATTAAAAACATGTGGATACTTTAGTTCACATTTTCTTTTATTCAGACCCAGTATTGATATACTAATCATCATACATTGTTCTTGCCATTTCCGGAGGTACCCGGCCATTGAGAGGATCCTTAGCAAATGGGTGAAGATTTGATTTGCTCTTGATGAAGGCACTTGCCTTTTGAATTGACCTTTATTTAGACTTGGAAATAGTTTTTAAATTTCTTGCTTTTCCCCAAATCATTTCAGCTTGATTCTTCTAGTGTGACACCCTGGTAGACATTGACTAATCTTGATTGATAGGCAGCACCCATGGTTTGATGTACAGAACCATGCAGTTAAGCATGCGGAGCACTGCTTGATTAAATAAGCTAATTCTCAGGAGCATGCGATTAAGTCCTTTTATGAAATGGATTCGAACACAAGGCTTGAGCTTGATGTTACACATAAGCAGTGTGATCTGTTTTAAATCTAGAAATTCTCCAAAGGGCCATAGGCTATAGACTCGCCCCCCATTCAGGTCTTAGTTTTCTTAGAAAGGGGTGGGACTTTATGAGGAGGGACCTCCTTAGAAGGGAATTGTGGGGTCCTGGTGTCTGTGTCTGTTTATCTCTCTTTTGTGCTCTCTTGGCCCCCTCCCAACACGAACTTTGCCCTGCAGCATATTCTCTTTTCGTGATATGCTACACTGTCACAGACTCAAAAGCAAAAAGCATTAGGGCCAACTGATTCTGTACTAGACCATCATCCTAACACAAGAATACAAGTGAATCAATTCCTATAGAAGTTAATTATTTTTGGTGTTTGTTATAGTGTTAGAAAACTGGGTGGATTTTTTTAAAAATAAAAATTTATCTAGAAATGTATGAGGGTATTATAAATAATAGCTGATAAAATTTTTAATGACATACCAGTGTCTGTGGAGCCTATTAACTTTTATAGTGGTTTTAAGTTAGATACCATTATCCAATTTCTTAAATGGAAAAGTGTGGCTACAGGAGGGTAAAGGAACTTGCCCAAAATTCAAACTCATAGTAACAAAGTCATTGTTCAAATTTCTACATCCTAACTCTAAATTAGAGTTGAAAATCGTATGTGTTTGGTTTAATCTTAATAAAAGCCTCTCCGCCAGCACAAAGAACTCCAATCAAATCAGATTAGACCTTAGACCAAATTAAAATGCCCATTTTTAATAAATGAGGTGCTCTTGGATGAACCGAGACAGCATGGCATGGAGCAAAGCCCATGCAAACCTGAAACCACATGTTCTTTTTCCAATGTGAGCCTAAATAGCTTGTGGGAGTGTCTTGAACCTCCCTGGGGGAGGGGTCAGTGCTTGGCAGGCTGGGCATTGGAGTCTGGACTGGGGCAACTCCCAGGCCAGGGGCTTCAAATCATCCCAGACTTCTTGGATATAGGGGTATTAGAGGGATGGGGTGATGCCCCCAACTTAATATTACATTTCAGACTCTTTGGATATAGTAGTGTGACAAGGAGCTGGACTGATATTTATGACCAACATTTTAGGCCCTCTTAGGATAAAGGGGCATTGGCTCAGGCCTGGCTACTTCCTGTGGACATGGGGCAATGTGGGAGAGTGGAGAGTTGATGTGCTCACACTCAGCGAGAGGAGTGGTTGGAGTGGCATCCAGTTTGCTGTCCTCAGGCAGCTGCTTTTTGAGGGAGATGAGAAGACAGGTGGCTAGGAATAAAAATATTGTGATTTTTGGCCCTATGAAATAGGGCTAGCCATGGGATGGGACACAATAGCAGATAAAACCAGATTTTAGTTGGCAGGTATTCTTGATCCAGAAGAGTTGGTACCAATGGTGAAGTCCCAGGAGCTGCTATAGGTGTTTGGTGTTATCTAGAGAGCACTTTGTGATTTGGTCTTGGCCCAGGGAGCAGGAGTGTCCTGTAAAATATGCTTGAAACTGGCTGGGGTTAGCAAAAGGCTCTGGAGACTCTTAGTTTTTTACCAGACCTGATTTTGATACAGCAGTAGAAATTTTCCAGGAACCTGTAAGAGAACTGGAACAGATTTACATCTTAGATTTACATCTTGGTGTCATAGCAAAAGGCTATTGCTTTAGGTTAAAAGGTAAAGGAAATTAGAAACTCTGAACCTCTAAAGACACACCTGAAACCTGTTAGTCCTGGACTATGAAGCCTGTGAAAGAGGCACACCTGTCTGTATTTTAGCAGGAAACTTTATTAAATGTCATGGATGAAGTAATAAGTTAACAGTACCTTAAGTTGTCAAATGTCATTAGATAGATCTCGGAGGAATAAATGAGCAAAAATGAGACAGATTTTTAGCTATGCAGACAATCCCAAACTCTCTCCTTAATCCTTGGAGAACACCAGTCTTAGAAGCAGTGCTTGCTGCTAGCTGCTAAGTACAAGAGACCCAAAGATTTTTCCTGTGTGGGAAGATTTAAACTACCTGGCTTGGCAGGATGAGGAGATCGATTCCCCAAAAGGCGTCCAGGAAGCTGAAGAGGTGAAAGGCCACTTTTTGCTGTGTGAGTTGCTTTGCCAAACCCAGAGGCAAGGCCTGGAGCTGGAAGGTCTTCTGTCTTTTTGGAGGAGCTAAAGGGTGCTGAGGAAGCTGCATGTCTGTGTTAGAAGCTCTTGTTGTTAAAATGCCATGCCCTCAGATCTGAGAACTAGGTACCATTACCTGTTATTTAAACTAGGCATATAAGCTAAATTTAGACTTGTATTTTATCCAATTAGTTACGGTTTACCAATGCTAGTAGGTGCAAGAAGAGTAAAAGAAATATTTTGAGCATATCACAAAAACACATTAACCCATTAACACGGACATAGTGTGACCACATCATTCAGACAGACAGACAAACAAAACATTTTCAGAAACTTGGGTTAGTTGACCAACTTAAAAATCCCAGAGCAGTTAGGCCTGCTGGGGAAGCACAGCAAACAGCTGGAGGGGGAGGGGGAGGGGCAGAGTGCATGGCAGAAACCGTGGGCTTTTGGTGCCTCATTTAAGTTAGGTGTTGGTTCCAATTTTAAAGGATTTTTTTTTTGTAAAAGACTGCCCAAGTGGTAAACAGCAGGGAGGCGGCGGGAGCAGAGCTGGGCTAGAGTGATCCCAGCACACGTGGCAGAGGCCGCGGAAATAGCTGATGGGCAAGCGCCACTCCAAAGTGATAGGTGATAGCCTCTGCTGTCCTCAGCCAATGGAAAGGGAGTCGGTTTAGATTCCCGAATCTGGAAGGGAAACCGGCCGCACCTCTGGGAGTCATGTCGGAGCCCTGTGGGCTAGAAAGAAACGAACGTGGGGCTGGACAAACCACTGACCACAAATAAGCAGAGAGAAATGGAAATGGGGGCGGGTGGGATAGAGTACTGGCTGCGAATAAGTGGGGGGGGGGTAGCGGCAGGACAAGAACATGCATTTATAAACTGAAATTCTGGAGCATTATTAATTTAGATTAGATAGCCCCAATTTAAAAGGATTTTTTTAAAGGCTATCTAAGGGCAATTTGGAATCATAAGAAAGCCATTTTAAGCACATGTCTGTGTAACTCAAGCCTGTTGTGATGCATCCACCAAACAGCACCCTTGAGTCAAAAATGGGGTTCATGAGAAATGAATGAGGGACGTCTCTCTACACTCAAGTCCCATCTCATTGAAAGTCCCCGGCTTTCCCCATGTGGTTCAGCGTTCTGGCGATAGCCACAGCTTCAACAAAAGCCTGAAAAGTGAATGGGTCACCCCAAGGCCCTAATGGCAATGCAGTTTAAAAGGGGAACTCACTGAATGAAGACGATGGTGCCTGGCAGAGGGCATGCAGGAAAGGCATTTTCCAGCAGGCAGCCCTGGGCCCATGGGAAAAAATAGATCCTTTTTGGTGGGACTTCCATCTATTTGGTTTAATCTTAATAAAAGCCTCTTCACTAGTACAAAGAACCAGATTAGACCAAATTAAAATGCCCATGTTTAATAAATGCAGCACTCTCAGGTGGACTAAGACAGCATGGCAGGGAGAAAAGCCCACGCAAACCCAAAACTACATGTTCTTTTTTTCTGGCGCAAGCCTAAATAGCCTGTGGGAGTGGTTCTGACCCTCCCTGCAGGAGGGGTCAGTGCTTGGCAGGCTGGGAGTTGGAGTCCAGACCTGGGCAACTACCAGGCCAGGGGCTTCCAATCAGCTTGTACCGTCAATCCCCCCAAACTCAACTTTTTCTAATCCAAGCAGTGCAGTGCTAAGAGTCTGGCCCTGATAAACACTGTCATATCAGTCATGCCTAATTTGCCTAGCAAAATAGAACTCACAGAAGACTGCATATGTAGCACATTCAACTTCTTCTTGTCCTTAATGTTATCTACATGTAGTTCTTCCTAATGTAGGAATGCCAGATTTAGCACATGAAACACAGGAAACCCAGGAAAAAAAAATCTTAATTTCAGGCAAACATATTTTCTAATTTTAACATTGTATTTAAAAATTGTATATATGTGTATGGAGCACACGCATGCTGTAGCACATATGTAGAGATCTGAAAACAACTTGAATGAATTGGTTCTCCCGTACCATGTGTGTTCCAGGGATGCAACTCAGCTCTTCAGGTTTGGCAGCAAACATCTTTACCCACTGAATCATCTATCTGGCCCTATTTTTAATATAAATAAATATGTCCATGTAATGTGTTAGTCTAGTTACAATAAGAAGGTTTACTGTTTACCTGTTTCAAGTAAAGATGCTGTGAGCTGAAATGGCTGCCCTGTATTTCCCAGGCAGTGTTGGCACAGTCTACTTTATTCCCAAACATTACCCATATGTAATTCTGAAAACCCACTAGAAGCCAAGTATCAGCATGACACAAGAACTACTCAGACCTCAGAGTCACTGGGCCTGTGGTGTGAGTCTGCCCTCACTCTCATGCCCCAGCCAATCAGACCCCAAGGCCAAATGCGCTAAGGAGAGTGACTTCATAGACCAATTGCAGAAACTCTCTCTTTCCAAAGGCATTAATCATGTATTCATAGTTCCACTGAAGCTTGAGGCATAGAGGGTAGGGTGTTTGGTTGGTAAAGTATCAGAAAACTGCCACCAATGGGGGTTTTCCCAGTCCCATCATACTATTGGTGCATAACCCCAAATTTAATGGAGCGTTCCAAACTTGATATTAAAAAGACATCTTTCTCGTGACTATTTCTTTGTGGCTATTCAGTCTCAGCAATAAAACTTGAAGACCAGGTGGGCACAATGGTTGACCAGCTGAGAGCCAAAGTTAATCCTACTTGTCTCCTATCTGATAGCCTTTGAGCTAACACTGAGACTCAGCCAAAATGCAGTATTCCATGTAACATTAATTACCAAGTCAGCTTTCACCCTCCTGAGTTCACAGTGACCTTGAAAAATATTGTCCTTTGAGTCATGCCAAGGCAAAATCATGCAAAGTGCTGTTTAATTGATGAATTGAGTTTAAAAGCAGCCAGCTCCATCGTATTAGTCTTGTGTTGGTCACATCGGCAACTGCTCAATAAATAACACATTGGCTGATTGACTGAGGAGATGTTGGTTTTTTTTTTTTAAGCACTGGATAATTTTCTTTGCTCTATGACCAGATGTCCTCTACAAGGGTGAGCGCAACAGAGCGCAGCAGGGCAACAGAAAGTAATCAGAGAAGCTGCTAAAAATTATTCAGTGAGAGGGAAAGAGAAGTATATTCTCTGCAATCCATACTGAATGCATAAGCACTGGAAATGGGGTTCTCACAGCAGTGAGTTTGGAGAAAACTGTGCAGGGTTAGAAGTTTGCAGACCTGGAATTTAGTATTCAGCCAGTAACCGTGTGTGAGACCTTGGAAAAGTTTATTTACATTTTACCTGGAAGTCGATCTGAACACTTCTTAAAGTCATTCCCATTTTTCAGCTTTGTGATTTTTTTCTGTGATGTAACAGACACTTTTAGCCCATCTCTACTCCAGTGTTGATTTGCTGCATTTATTTAACTATTCTAAACAGAACTTGTACTTGATAATCCAATGTCAATTTCTTCCCAGTAGCCCTAGTTCTTTAAGAGTTCAATCAATTAAACTAATCAGTATACTCTAGAGCCAACATAACCTATCCTTTATATATTCATTAATTTCTTAAATTCAGTGAAATTGAGATTTTAGTCAGTAAATATTTATTGTTATTAAGAACTGACTGCCTATTATATGCGGTAAGAAAGAGGGTCTCACCTTTGGAAGATTCTGGTCTACTTAGAGCAGTAGGAATGTAAACAAGAAGTTCCAACCATTTGTAGCAAATGACATTATAATGTTGTTTATGAAAAACTACAGTAGCCTAGAAAGAGAGTGGCCATCTCATGACCAATCACCCAGGGAAAGCCTGAGATAGGAAATTGTCACAGTGTTGAGGCAGAAGAGGGTTTCGAAGCAGAAAACTTGAGGTTGTTTGGCAATAATGGACACAATAGACAGTCTTGAGGGTGCAGGGGATAGATGGCCACACTTAATAGCTTAAAAAACCCCACAGAATAGAAAAAAGAAAAGAGGAAATAAAGTAGAAAAGAATCATGAGGTGCTAGAGAGATGGCTCATTGGATAAAGGGCTCGACTTTCAAACACAAGGATCTGAGTTCAGTCTCCAAAACTCAAAATAAATTGAACAAGAAATCTTATTCACTCTTGTAATCTCAGTGCACAGGAGGCAGAGACAGCCCAGACTTTTTGGAGAGTTCCAAGCCAGTGGGAGACCTTCTCAATCAGTGATGAATCTTAACTTTAGTTTTCACTGCTTAATTCTTGTACATGCTACAGCAGCTGCCCTCCCAGTAAGTACCCCTTACGGACTATAGGTATAATGACATTGTCTAACTTCCTTTAGACTTGGAAAAAAATATGATTATTCTTGAATGTATTTCATCTTTGACTATAGAGTTCATTTCTTGAATCCCTTAGCCCTCCAAGTAGCTAGGCAGTGTTTGGCAGATTATTTTAACCTCATAGATCAGGAACTGCACAATGTACTGGTTCTTCTACACTCTCATATTCCTTATGACCTTGTAGCCTTCCTAATACTGCCAAAAATCTGTTGTTTTGTATTCGTAGTATATTCTGTTCTTTCAAAGGGCCAGAAATTCACTACTGCATACTATAGGAACCTGATTCTTTCTCTGTTAGAATGAATTAAGGTACAGGAATAGGAACAGATGGGAAAAAAGAGCTATAATTAGGGTTGAATAGAAATTGTGGCTTTCCTATTTGTATCCTTTTATTGAGCATAATGTATGAGCTTCGGTGTAATGTGTAATGCGGTCATCAATTTTAATCTTGCCAGCCTTGCCTTTGACTGCTGCTGCCATTCCCATCCTAATCTCCAAAGGGCACTGCCAGAAACATTACCACAGCCACCGGATCTTAACCCCATAATATCACTGACTCAGATCAACCTATCTTCCCTGCATCTTGAGATCACAGGTAGAGAGCTATGGACTGCCTCAGACAATTGCCTTTATCCCAGAGCTCAGCTCTTAGAAGGAGTATCTGTGAGCAGCCACGTGTCCTATTATATAACCCAGTTCAGACAAGTGTTCTTTTATAGCCAGCCTGCATTTAAATGGGATTTAAATGCACGTGGGATTGTGTGACTCTTTCTCTGTCTCTACTTAGTTGAAGATGTGCTTTTAATTGACGATAGGCAAAACAAAAAATACAAAAGATGTATTAAAATATTTGTTTTTAAAAAGGGAAAGTTTCTTCAACTTACTGTTTTCCTGAACCATCTCTCTGGTAGTTAAATGTTTCACAGGAAAGTCCAGAAATTCTCTCTTTTCTCCATGTTACACTTTGGACATGTTAGTGCACAGAAGCCAAATGAACGAGCAATCTGTCATTACCGCTGAAAGGAACAAAGGATACGATTGCAGGTGGTGTTTTTGTTCAAGGGGGATAAGCAACCTTACTGCGGTATCTAGCTCAGTCAGTGTTCACAGTCCAGAGTCTACTTGACAGTCTCCTAAAGATAAAAATAGTCAATGAATGATTTATTAGTCTGATAACTGTTGCCTTTTCTAAAAAATATGAAGAATTCTTTAACCATTTGAATGTAACTTTATTATATGATGAATACCTTTCCCTGGGAGAGCAAGATATACAGGTGACCTCGGGCAGAGTTATGATGAAAACTTTATATGAGAGATGAGTTTCCCATATAATAACTTCAAACCAAAGAAGACAAAAATTTCCATTTCAGCATTTTTGTTGGGCAAATTTCACTTCACTCATTATTTACAGGCTATAGTTTTGCTCATGGGATTCCATTACTAGTGTAATTCTTCGCTATTGTCTTGTATATAGATTTGCATATTGTATCATCTAACCGTCTGAGATGAATTTTAATGATAGGTGAATCACCTTGCTTTAATTCATTTATGTAGGATTATACTGACTGCACATACCTTATCACTCAATTGCTTTGAAACATAGTCAGATACATGTGTCCATACCTACAGTATGAGCTCATAATTATCATAAATAGCAATGCTGTACATGCTAGCCCATTACTTCTGAATGATTGGCATCCATTGGCACTCTTTCAGGCTATGATATCTATAAGTCAGGGAAAACAATCATTGTTGCACTCAGTGTAATGGCATAAGATTGTCAGATGTAATCCCCAAGAGTAAACAAGAATCACTTATTCCTGTCTGCCATTGCAACCTCAAAGAATAAAGTCAAGATTGGAATACATCTTTCAAAAGTCACAGGTTTAAAAATGGAGTAAGTAAATTATTTAGAGAAAATTTATGGTAAATTACTTCATTTCTTTTAAATAATTTTGTAGGAAAGCAATACAGAGAAGAATCTATTTTGGATCATAAGAAAAATCTGGCCTCCCCAGGAACTAGATGGAGAATACTTTTCATTGAATGTTTCCCCATTACAGGGAGCTCTGTAATAACTTACACACTGAGAAAACAACAGTGACCTACAGTTCTTGACAGCCCAAACATGGGGCAAGTTGTAGTAATTAAGTAGTTCCCTGTTTATGAGTTGACACTAAAGGTGGAAATAATTCTGGCTAAGGACACCAAATTCATACTACCTCTGAACACATGTTTGAGGGAAATGGATTTACCTACTGGATCTAACATTATAGACGTCTTTCTCCTTGGAGATGTTTTTATCTACCACATCCACCTGGTGGAAATAAGGCATATCATATGCGTGTCTGCTCCATGGTAAACTCCAGTCATCTATAAAGTGTCGGCATTTTGCTAGCCGTGCATATGTTCCGTCCTTATGGTGATGTGTTCATTTCTCTGTGATCCTGAGTACCACAGTCTTCTTCCAAAGGCAGGCAGGATAATGGAGTTCCAGCAAGGACACTTCCTGTCCAAGTAGTGTGTTTGTGGTGTGGTGTGTGTGTATGTGTGTATGAATGTGTATTGTGTGGTGGGTATGTAGGTGTGGTGTGTGTGTATGTATGTGTGTAAGAGACAGAGTGTGTGTGTGTGTGTGTGATATGTACACATGGTATACAGGTGACTCTGTCCATGCTGTGTGCAAAGGCCATAGGAAGACATTGGATGTCCTTTTCTATTGCTCTCTGCCCTATTCCTTGACAGCAGGTCTCCCACTAAGCCTGCAGCTAGGATGGTGGCAAGCAAGATCCAACCATCCAGCTGTCTAGACAACTCTGGATTTAGAGGAGCTTGTGAGAATATACCAGGCTTTTTACATGGATGCTAGAGATTTAAACCTGGATCCCCATGCTTATACAGTTACACATGTAACTGATGTGGGATAATTGTCTGTATTCTGTCAATCATGTTTTAAATAAACGCTGATTGGCCAGGCAGGAAGTTTAGGCAGGTCAACCAGACAGGAAAGAGAGGCAGGGCAATGAGACCAGGAGAATGCTGGGAAGGAGGAAGCCCATTCCTCCTCACTCCTGCCCAGACCACCGAAGAAGCAGGATGTGACCTGCCCCACTGAAAAAGGTACTGAGCCATGTGGCTAACATAGATAAGAATAATGGGTTAATATAACTTATAAGAACTAATACTTAGCCTGAGCTAATGGGCCAATCAGCTTATAATCTTCTGGAGACCTCTGTGTGATTTTCTTTGGGGCTAAACAGCTGCAGGAAGTGGGCAGGACAGAAATCCCGACAAGCAGGCCCTTCATGTTACAAGTATTTGCTCTCATACTCCAAGACATCTCTTTAGCTTCTTGTTCAGATAATTTGTGATGTCAAAGAACAAATTGGATTTTCTTGTTTCTCTCCTTTCCTGGTCTAAGTTACAGGGAACAACATAGTCAAGGTGTCTACTAAGGTCCAGTTAACCCTCAAACTCTTAACATCTATTGTGCCTACCTCCTTCGTTGAGGGCTTTTTCATGGATATAACTCATTCTTCCAATGTTGTGTTAAATAAAATGATGTCTGCTCATGTATTTAGACAATTATGGTATACTGCTGCTAAGAAATTCCATTACATCTTAGAAAATAAAGATAAATGGAAGAGACATGAAAAAATAATAACATGCAAAGCTAAATGAAATGGGGGATGTCAGAGAGTTCACACGTTTATGATTTTCCATCTTCCTAGCTATTTTTATTTACTATCCCTATTGCCAATTCTGGTATAGTGTGTGGATTTCTACCTTTGTGATTTACACATCCATCCCAGCATCACCCTCCATTTGAGGCACGGCTGCAGGTGTCACTGTGAAAAGTGAATTCCTATAGACAAAAGATACAAAGGAAAGAATGAACTGGGGTATCTAGGAAAGATCTGATACTGGGTTCAGAAAGGCACAAGTGCCTGCCAGGACACCTGGCCTTTGTATTCAGTTAATAGTGAGGTAAACTCTAGGAAGTTAATGATGAAAAAAGCTTTAGCATTTAATCTGGCCCAATACTCTCATTCTGCAGCTAAAGCATTTATTTATGAGATAGAAACCAACCCTGACACCCACAGCTAACCTGCAAAGGAGATTTTTTTTAAAATGAGGAAAATGACAAATCTACTTTCTAAATCTATTTTTAATAGGGAAGATTATTTTGGGGTGGCACAGAAGTGGAAGAATATTTTAATAGCTATGTACAAATTCTTTTGGGGAGTGGTTTGCATAAGACATCATCTCATGCCTTATCCCATACTGACCTGGGACTTGCTTTATAGCTCAGGCTGGTTTTGAACTCACACTTCTCCTGGTTCTACTTTCTTAGTGCTGGCATTAAAGGTATGAATCAATGCTCAATGTATTTAAAGAAATAGATTCACACATCGATTTGGTGATATGAAATTTTCCATCAATGAAAACAAGTGTCTCGGACAGTATCTCCTCCAGAGTCTTGCCGCTTTGGGAATATGAACCATCTCCCTGACCTCCTGCAGTGTGGACTTAGGTGGCCTGGATGCTTCGTATCAACAAGAAAGATTCTCTGAATGTTTAAGGACTTTATTTCTAAGACAAATAAGGTTACTCACTAAGGTTGTGGGAATGCCTATGCCTGTGACTCTGAAAAGATTGAATCACACTTTCCTTGAAGTGTGATATTTCAGATGGATATTTCACACAATGCCAACACCTAAGTGTCTGCAGTTTTCTCAGGGTGAAAAATGATACTGCTCCCCAAGCCATAGAAATAAATTTAATATTTAAAACATATCATGTGACAATCAGGCAAAACTTAAATCCTTAAACTAGAGGTTTTTTAAAATTTCTTAAAACATTTTTCCTGTATTGGGTAGCATGGGAAACAGGGAAGAGATAAATTTAATCAAATTTAGATTTGGCTTAATAATTATTACTTATGTAATCTGTGTGACCTAAGATTCCTCAGACTAGGAGGTTTCAAATGCAGTATCTCAGCATGGATCCCCGGCTTCTCTGAAGTTATAGCATGCAGTGTCATACAACTCCGTAGGCTGGGTTATCAGTAAACAAAAGTTCACCAAGAAAACTGGCGATTGTGCAAACTGTAAAGATAAACCCAGAATGGTGAAGTTTACTATTTTTCCTATTTTTTGTGTGGATTTCATATTTGCAACGAAATCTAATGGAATTTTTTATTCAATAAATTTACCCATTTATTTGACTAAAGAATTTCCTTTGGATGGCACACTGTGCCTGTTTTATGGATTTTGCAAAGTCCGTGTGGGCCTATATAGTACAGAGCTCATGTAGACAGCTTGTCTAGCCATGCAGGGCAAAGTCATTTCACTCACAGCTCATCTCATGTTAGCTTTGTGTTACTTCAAGTTCATCACACTAGATATAAGTTTTAACGACTGTAATGTTTATGTCTAATTACTTAAATTCTACATGTGAATTTTGTCATTTGGGATCTCATCTCAGCAACCTCTTGCAGGCCTGGGCCTAGACTTAATTCTTTGGTGATTTCGTTCAGTTTTGTGGCTTACCTACTGGAAGCTGTCAAGCGACAGATTTGTATCTCCAGCTCGGCCCTCCCTCTTAAAATGCTACTCTGTGCAGCCAGCCTCAGCCTATCTCCACCTAGACATATATTAGACATCTTACCAAGAAAAGGGGAGGATTAATCTTCTCCATCAAACCTGCTCTGCCTGAAGCCTTCTCAATCTTAGCAAACAACAAATCTGTCTCAAGTTTCTTACTCCAAAGCTATGGCTAAAACTTAGAATCCTTTCCTCCCTCACACTCTGCATTCAATTCATTATTAAATCCTATTTACACTATCTTCAAATTTTTAAAAACCCTGTGTTAGTTACTTTCTTTTTCTCTGATAAAATACCATGACCAAAATCAACTTACGGAAGGAAGAGATTATGTTGGTTTATGGTTCCAGAGGATAAGAGTCCATTATACATTTTGGCTTCTAGTCATGAGTGAAGTAACAGCGGCCAATGAGAGTCCTGCAGTTTCTCAACACTCTCAAAACTGTTTTGTTGGTTTACGGTTCCAGAGTCTCAGAGCCCATTACAATGGGGAGGCATGGCAGCAAGTAGCAGGCAAGGCGGCAGGAGCAGAAGCTGAGAGCTCCCATCTTTAACAGCAAGCACAAAGCAGAAAGAGAACCGGAAGCAGGGTGAAGCTGTCACTCTCCAAGCCTGTCCACAGTGACATATTTCCTCCAGCAAGGCTGCACCAAACCTCCTCAAATAACACCACCAACTGGGGACCAAGCATTCTAAAGGGTGGCATTTCTTACCACACCAACTGCCACCAAAGAGGTCTAGGAGTCTATTATCTCTTTTCTGGATGATTGCTATGGCTTCCTGTTGGGTGTCTGTCCTTGCTTCACTGCTATGCCTTGAGCTTAGTTCTTACTGCACATAAATAGAGGGCTTTCCTAAAGGCTCAATCATGCATGCAGTTCTCTGTCGCAGACTCTCTGATGTCTTTCAATGGTGTTCAAATTAATGTCTACAAGGTTCTACAGGTGTCACCATGTCCTGTCCTTAGCAATTCGGTTTCCCTGCTTATACTCTGTGTCACTACTCTGACTCTTGCAGAGTGGTAGGCATTGGAGATATGATGGGGAAGAGGGAAAATGTATCAGAATTGTACATATAGAGCACAGATTCTCAGTGAATCTCCACCAGGGAAATGTTTTTATATGTCACATTAATGATGGTAACGGCAGTATGACTTAGAAGAAAGCACCTAGGTTTGGGTCATAACAACCACAGCTGTTGTGTTCCAGCATGAAAGATTGCTTTCTTTTATTATTTACACTGCAAAATACTAATACATTATATAACATACAGTTAGTAAGAAAGAAATGTTCATTGCCAGTGTGTTATATAAAACACTTCTTCAATCATTTTGCCAGGTAAACTTTTGAGAAAGGTATCATACAACATATATTTATCAGTTTATAATGTATGATACTCTGTACCTAATTCTATTACACTAAAGCTATTTATACTTTGACCAACATTGTAATACCCACAATGCTGTTAACCAAGCAGTTTCCAGATTATCTGTTATTGACAAGGACTTTATGCCAAGTTATGTGAACAGATAAGGGGTCTCATTCTTGGAATTGAACAAAGGCTTTCTAATCAAGTGGCATTCTTAATATGGTCCTAGGCATAGAACTCATCTTATATGTTTTGAATCTATACATAAGAATTTTGGGGAAGCTTTCTAAGCCTATGCATCTGAGTTTTTTCTAGAATTTACATCTCCAGTATTAGACTGACTCAAAAGATATTTTCACAAATGCTGAAAACATCATTTGTATGAATAGTCACTTTTTAATTGACACAAAGAAGTAATGCAGGATCTGAGCGGAAACTCTCCCTGGGGAACTTCCAATGTCACTCTAAGAAGTATATCCAACAGGATCCACCACTGAGTCATTTATGAAGTAATAGTTGTTATACTGTAAAGGGGATGTCCTTGTGAAATAACACAAAACCATCATTTTCTTCCAAACATAAAGATTGCCCATACATTTTGGCTTCTAGTCATGAGTGAAGTGACAGTGGCCATTGAGAGTCCTGCAGTTTCTCAAAGCTCTCAAAACTGTTCTGATTCCACGTAGGTTGTGGTCCCAATGTCAAAATTGTCATGGTAACATATTTATGCTCTAAAATTTAATAAAACATGTTATGATTTTCTTTATATATATTTCATGTGCTTTTAATTTATTTTCTGCCAGGAAAAATAAAATGAAGACCAGGAAGCAAAATAATTCTAAACTTTTCAAAAAGTGCTGACACCACCCATTTTCATCACAGCTTCTGCCTGCAGCATCCCTCGCATTATCCTCTCTGATGTTGGCCCTTTTCTACCTGGGCTAGAGGATAACTACTTATTCTATGAGAATTTGTCTTGGTGTTTATCACTCTCTCTTCTAGACTTGGATATTCGCTGTCCTTATATCCACAAGTCACAGTACTGCCAGGTTTAGGACCTTAAAAAGGTAGAGACTAGGAGAGATGATTTGGCCATGACTGCTATCATAAGAGGGGCAATACTAGATATGCCAAGTGGCTTATGTCTTGCAGGAGTGGCTTGGGCCCCACAATGAATTGTTATAAAACACCTAACTTCTCCTCAGACTTCCATTTCTTCTCTCGATATAGTACCTCGGTCTCCCAAGTACTTTGCCAATGTGATGCTATCTTCGATGAGGCCCTCAGAAGAATTCAGTGTCAGTGCCATGTTCCTGGATCTCTAGCCCTGTAAGCTAAATTAACATATTTTTGTTATAAAATACTTAGCCTCGAGAATTGTGTTCTAACATAACAAAACAGACTAAAACACTTTGCTGTCAATTTTGAAAAATCCCCCGAGCATTCTTCTACTCACTCCTTAGAGCCTTTACCAAAGAATCATTTTCCTTTTCTCTCTGACCTGACAGAATTGCCTGTCTTATATAGCAATACTTTTGTTTTTTCTACTTGGCTGTGATCCTTTTCCTTGGCTACCTCCAAATTCTCAATGCCAGGCAAATCAACAGCATTTGGATTTGAAGGCATGTAAATAAGTAGCATTGTAATTTCTATAGATCAAATAAAATCTCCCCTCTGCTTACAGAATCTGCATTCTGGATGTGCAGTCATTAGACTATTTGGGCTGATGAACATGTCATGATCACTGCATTTTCTGTTACCTGGGCGCATTTTGTTGGCCGGGTTTCTCTAAGTGTGGATTGGTCAGAGAAGCCACCTTATCAGCTGTTTTAGTCACTGTTCTATTGCTGTGAGGAGACTCTGTGACCACAGCAACTCTTATAAAGGAAAAAACTTACTTAGGGATGGCCTGCTGTTCAGAGGTTTCATCCATTATTGTCATGGCGAGACATGGCAGCATATGGCCAGTCATGATGCTGGGGAGGGAGCTGAGAGATCTACATCTTGATCCACAGAAAGTGAAGTATGGCACTGGGTGTAGCTTGGGCATAGGAGACCTCGAAGCCCACCCCCACAGTGACACACTTCCTCCAATAAGCCACACCTCCTGACACTGCCACGCCTTTCGGTAGTCATTTTCCTTCAAACCACCACATCTGCTTTCTCAGCAAAGCACATTTCTTACAAGCAGTATTCCACTATGCTGCACATGCTTATCCCAGATTCCTGTAGCAGAACCCCATCTTCCCTGAGATAGATACACTGAACATGTGAGAACAGAGGAATCAGAAGCAGCATCCCTTCCCCTTCTACACACTCTCTTGAACGCTGGAACCAACAGCCTTCAAATCACTTCTATTCTTGAACCCCAGAGACCAAGCATGCCTTCAGCTAGCTACATACCCCCTGAACCTAGAAGCTCTAAGGCAGTGCTTCTCAACCTTCCTAACACTGCAACCCTTTAATACAGGTCCTCAAGTTGTGGTGACCCCTGCAATGTTGCTACTGTTATGAATCATAGTGTAAATATCTGCATTTTCCGATGGCCTTAGGAGACCCCTGCTAAAGGATCATTCAACCCAAGAAGGGGTTGGGACCCACAGGTTGAGAACCTCTGCTCTAAAAGGTTTCCTCTTGTAAGCACTAATGACAGGGGGATGACCTACTAGAAGAGTAACATAGGTTTTTACAGGACAGCGAGTGTAACAAGCTAAAGTACCACTTACTTTACACATACACACACACACACACACACACACACAACACAGCATGGTTTTCTTATTTATATTTGCACTTATGCTTTGTATGAAGCATGGCTGGTGAGGCCACAAACACAAATATTTCAGCACTGGCGGGAGTCAGTGGCACTGGTGTTAAAACTGCTAAAGAAGGCAGGTCAGCATGTAGCATAGAGGCCACCATTTATTCAGACTCCAAAATATGGGTTGATGTTGTTAATATGGTTGTTGTTGTTTGATGCTATAATTCTGGGAGTACAGAAGAAGGAAATACTGGATTGGGTGGGATATCAGTACATGTTGTGGGAAGTCCTTCTGTATATATGTTGCTTTTATTGGTTAATAAAGAAGCTGCTTTTGGCCATTGGCTTAACAGAATATAGCCAGGCTGGAAGATATATATATATAGAGAGAGAGTAGCCATTGGAAGTCATGTAGCTGCCCACAGGAGACAGATGCCTCCACTTGAGCCGACCAAAACTTCGCTGGTAGGCCACGACCTCATGGTGATACACAGATTAATGTAAATGGATTAGTTTAGGATATAAGAGCTAGCTAGCAATACGCTTAAGCTATTGGCCAAACAGTATTGCAAATAATATAGTTTCTGTGTGATTATTTATTTCGAGTCAGGGCAGACAAGAAACGAACAAGCAGCCTCCAACAAGTACATAGGCTAACATGTACTTGACACTTGAGCAATTTAACACACTGGAAATTAAGTCTGTGTTTCAAATCGTCTGCACTGTGGAGCAAAGTGTTCCCAGCTTGTTCTATTTTTACCGCTGGACTGTTTCAGTTTGAAGACACACTTGGGGAAGATGACAGCATTAATTTAGCACACAATATTCCTTTTGTTTTCTTTAGTTGTTTTTGTAGTTTCCTATTTTGATGCTTGATCTGATAAATGCATGGTGCCCAGAGGGTGCCTCTGTTTGTATTAATAACAGCATCTCATTCACTCCCCATCAGTGATGGACAACTCAGTTTTCCTGTCAAAGGAGTATGAATCAGAAATGTTCATAAGAGGTGGTATACCTAGAAGGCAGATGGAAAATATGAGGGGAGTGGGTATGGAGGTCAGATGAAGGTGAAGTCAAGTCACTGGAGATGGTTAGAAAGCATGGGCTCTCTAAGATGTTTGGTGACAATCTAGTTACAAAAGTCACATGAACCTCTGTACTTTTACACATAAATGGCCAGGGTTATTTCACCATTACAACTTTCATGAATCTATAACTTCAAATTAGAGCATATTGGCATATTGGATCTGTTCTTCTGTACATTCCTTGGGCACCGAGGACCCTTGTAATTTCTCAGGAAGAAAATTTAGAAGTATTGATTATATATCTAGGGCATTTTTTGATTCAGTTAACAACAATTATTACCACTTACTGGATGAGTGTATGACATGAATTACCACTTTAATGTATGTTTTATTATCTAATTATAAACACTGAACAGGCATGATTGTTATTTTGTGCCATATATTCAACTAACTGAACATAAAAAATCTTTTAAAATACCCCTGTAATGTACAAAATTTATGACTTAGTATCTCCTAAATAACAATGTGACAACTAATTGCATCAATATCAGGTAATCAGTATTTTAAATAACTAGAGAGCACTCAAAGTTGATGAAAGGGTATGAGCAGATTGTCCACCACCACCATGCTACTCTACGTCATGGACTTGAACGTCCACATGGGTTTGCTATCTCAAAGGGACCCTGGAGCCAATTTTCTGAAGATACTGATAAATTACTGTTCTTACTTTGAATTTAAAATTTAGAAATCCCTAAGTAGTGTTAGAACGTTGAATGCTTGCTATATGTAAGCCTGTGAGTTCAACTCTATCATCCCTTTTCCAGACATTCCATCATAAAGGAGCTTCATGTAACTAGCCCAATGTTACTTAGCAAGGTAGCAAATGACAGAAGCAAAATTTTAAGCCTTGGATCTCAGTTTATCAAACCTGAGAACTTAACTACATTAGTCTTAAGTTGGATTCTCAAAGAGGCATGTCCATTGTAATCACGTATCTATCACTATGCCTCAGAAAAGGTACATCATTTTCTTATCTACATAAATGTTAGCATATAGAGACACTTCATTTTGAAATATTACATACCTGATAGAGCAAACAAAAATTTATCCTTTAAATGAAGACTTTGGAAAATTGTCCATGAAAAACAAAGTTTTCAGATTTATTTAATCAATTGCTGAGGGACTTGGTTCAGAATGTTTGCATTCAGACCAAAAAAAAAAAAATCATTCATGCTGTTGTTATTTAGCGCATTAGATGAATTAATTTTATGGGTTTGGTTCCATTACTAGATTTGACATTTCTAAAAATAAAGAAGTGAGAGCTTACTTTTCATTAAATTCTCAGTATAAAATATGCTATACTGAATAATCAAGAAAAAAATCTCAATTATATGTTTTCCTAAGCTTAATATCCCCAGAAAATATTTCTCAGATTTTTTTGTACTTATGAAAGGAAACAAAAAATAAAAACACGTGTGTAATCCTGGTAAATTGGGAAAAATATTAAGACAGAAACAATTTAGTATTACAATATAGGAGCTGAAACGGCTCAGTGGATAAAACCCCTGCCTCACAGGTATGAGGATCTGAGTTTGAATTCCATGTTAAACTGAGCATGGTAGAGCATATCTGAAAGCCCATTGCTCCCATGACTGTGAGATGGGGGGCAGAGACAAAACATCCCCTATAGCTCACAGACCAGCTAGTCTGGCCTATGATGTGACAAGACAACAGAGAGACTCTGTGTCAATCAAGGCAGAAGGCGTGGACTGACACCTGAGGTTGTCCTCCAACCCCACACGTGTTGTGGTATTCCTGTATAGATTCACACACACACAAACAAGCACATGTGCATTGTCTTTTGCTGTTGCTGTGATAAAATACCCCGACAAAAGTAGCTTCAAAGAGAAGGGTTAATTTTTGCTCACATTTCAAGGTGCTGTGCACCGTGATAGGGAAATGAAAGCAGCAAGAGTTTGAAATAGCTGGTCACCAGGCATTCACAGTCAAGCAGGAGAGAGCAATGAATATATGTGTGCTAGTGCCCAGGTTCCTTTCTTATTCTCTATACTTCAGGATTCTCTGTCCAAGCAATGGTCCTACTCATAATTATCCTATCTTACCACTTCAATTAATGTAATCAAGATAATCCCCCCACATACTGCATGTGATTGCTGATTCTTTCAAGTTGAAAACTAATATGAACCATCACATACACGCACAAAGAGTTTATATACACACACCACACACACGCACACACACACACACACCAGTTAAGCATCCACACAAAGGGGAAAGAGGTGCTCTAAATAGCAGCCCAAACTCTGTACAAAAGGTAAGTAACTTGAAAAGTACTCTTTAAGATTTATGTTCCTTATGTGACATAATTCATAAAAGAATTTAATATTATTTTCTATATAATGGTTTATACTGAATTCAATCAACCAATGACATCAAAAGGGAATTTGAGAGTTGTTTTTAATGAGGGAGTTTGACAGTTATTGTTATAAACCCTGTTAGGAGCTTAATGTCTCATGGGATAAAGAACAGAGAAACAGATGAAGAAATATGGAGTGGTTCTCAACCTGTGGATCATGATCCCTTCACAGGGGTTGACTAAGACCATCGGAAAATATAGATACCTACATTACAATTCATAGCAATAGCAAAATTACAGTTATAAAGTAGCAAGAAAAATAATTTTATGGTTGGAGTCACTGCAACATGAAGAACTGTATTAAAGGGTCACAGCATCAAGAAAGTTGAGAACCACTGTGCAAGAGAACAACATTCAGGGCATCTAATCTTAAATTATGGTGCAAAAACTTGAAAGTGTTGTGGTTTGAGTATGAAAATTTCCCCCATAGACTCATGTGTTTGCACACTTGGGCCCTAGCTAGTAAGTACTATTTAAAAGCTAAAGGTGGAGCCTTTAGGAGGTGGAACCTTGCAGGAGTTGGTGGATCACTTGGGATGGGCTTTGAGATTTTACAGCCTGGCCCTACTTCCTGATCATACTCTGCTTTCTTATTGAAGGCGCAATGTGTAAGAGAAGCTTGCCTCACACTCCTGTTGCCTCTTCCCTATTATGATGGCATGTGTCCCCTTCAACTGTAAGCCAGAATAAACACTTTCTTCTCTAATGTACTTTCTGTCAGGTATATTGTCATAACTATGAGAAAAGTAAATTAAAATGTACGGCTATGTGCTTAAGAGTCCCTAAGATGCTGAAAGCTATGATTCAAAATTTTCTTTAGGTTCCCATAAGATTATCAGCACCCCCAATCAGCAGTAAGTATCCTGGAAAACTACACCCATATTCCCCAAAAATGGGTTATGGATGTTTTTCTTTGTTTAGAGTGTTGGTGACAATTTGTATGGATAATGGTCAGGAAGAAAGCTAAACAAGGGATATTCGATTCAGAGTTATTGTTTTAAAAAGGGGGTAAGGGGGAAGTGCTGTGGGACAATGGCCTGTACCCTGTCAATTGTATTTTAATAAAAATGCTGATTGGCCAGTAGCCAGGCAGGAAGTATAGGTAGGACAACCAGGCAGGAAGTAGAGGCAGGCTATGAGAACAGAAGAATGCTAGGAAGAGGAAGAGTCAATCTGCAGTTGTCATCCAGACACAGAGGAAGCCAGACACAGAGCAAGCAAGATGTGACTGTCTCACTGAAAAAGGTACCAAGACACATGGCTAACACAGCCAAGAATTATGGGCCAATAGAAGTTATAAGAGTTAATAAGAAGCCTGAGCTAATTGGCCAATAAGTTTATAATTAATATAGATCTTTGTGTGTTTATTTGTGACTAAATGATTGTGGGACCCGGCAAGACAGATACCTCAGTCAACAAATGGTGCCCAATATGTGGACAAGTGCATCCACAGAAAAACTGAGAGAACTTGGAAAGTAATTCTAGGCACAAAATTACAGCATTAAGCATGGCTTCTTGGTAGCAGCAATTTCTCGGGTTTGCTCTCTTTGCTAGAGACAAAAGCATCTCATTTAAGAGAGGCTTCCTGACTCAGTTTTAGCTGCAAAACTTTGCAGCTCTTTTAAGAGGCCCTGTCACCAAACACTTAAATGGTGTTTATGAATTGTTGACAGCATGCTTCCTAATGGTGTCAGGGACCTTGAAACTCCATAGAGTTGCTGCCACAGAGGACTCTCTAAACATGGTCATTCATCAGGGACAGGTTGGCTCTCTCACTCTCACTCTGTCCACCTTCTTTACCTATCATAATCCCTGAGGTGATAAGATCCCAATGTAGTTATTCACAATGAAAAAACAAATATATAGTTATTCCATGATAGATATGCCATCTGTTTATGGAATGTGCCATGTTAGTAGCTGTGAATCATACCAAATCAATGACGATTTCTCTTCAGCAAACTCTTAAATCTATGTCCAAAAGAGGCTTACATAAATGCCTGATGAATCTTTCTGTAGTCTTTGATGCTGATGCTGGAGGATTGTGTAAAATCTTTAGCACCTTCTTTATTCAGCTTCTTACAATTTTGGGTAGGAGAATAAAGATCAAGAGGTCTCATTACAAACTCACACTAGTGGTATATGGCTCTTTTCCATGCATTCTTGATGTTTTTGTTACTATATGAAGTGAGAATTAAACTCATCTCTCTTTAGCATGGTAGAATGATAAGGTGTAATCAGCAATAATTTTGTATAAGTGACAGTGAAAACATCAGTATACTGAACAACCTATATTTCCATGATTTTGCTAACCAGCTCCTTTAGCTGAGTCATCAGATAGAGTACGTTGGTGGTATGTGAGCTTCTGAAAATTAAAAAGTAACTCAACTCATGTACTTTGTTTTTCAATTTTCCCTGCCCTTGGCCCTCTCTACCATTTAAGATTTTTCTGTGTGCCCCATGAGACTTATCCTGCCTATTGCTCCACCCACTATAGGCTCCTCTCACATGGATTCACCATGGGTGTGGCTAATAGGAGACACTCAGGGGAAAATGCATAAAACGGGGAGTGAGGAATTAGGAACACTTTACTCTCTCCATTTCTGGTTTGAGGTGGTATGTTTCCATTGTCTGCACCTCCTTCCAGGAAATCCCTCTTTATGTCTCAAGCTCTGTAGTTCTAGGATAACCATTTTTCACATGTTCCTCTTTAAGCTTCCTACTGTTGCTTGTATCTAAGTGTCTGAATATTTTTCTGTTCCCTCATCCATAAAGTATTCTTCATTGAGCTTCCATCAATTGAGGTGGAATCTGTTTTGATTTTAGGGCCCGACTGATACAATCAAGAGTTTAAAAGGAGATCAAATTATACTTTTCAATTTCAATGTCTTAGTTCTGTTGAAATGTCTGTGAAAAACAGCCTCCCTTCTCTTGGTGTACTGAGTTTGGGATGAGTCAATACAATAATAATATCAGTTTACTGTGCCTGACTGATGTTTAATCCTGGTTATCACTATTCTCATTAGGTCTATTCCAAAAGAAGTCTTTTTTTTTTTCAAGTTCCACATTTGTATCATCCACTCTTACAAAAAGAAATAGGTTATGACATTCTGCTCAGTGACCCATTATAACCATACTGACATTGAGATGTCAAAATAGATAAATTCAACTAGATTGACTGGCTGGCCAGCAAGAACCAGGGATCCCACTGTCTCAGCTTCCTTAGCCCTGTTATCCCAGGCGTGCTCTGCTGCTTGTTTTTATTTGGGTGCTGCTAAGGATCAAACCCAGTTTTTCATGCTTTCTCTGCAGATGCTTTACAAACTGCGTCATATCCTCAGCCCCACCCCCACCTTGATGATGAGTCTCCCTTGCAGCCCAAGCTTGTTTGGAAGATGTTACATAAGCCAGGCTGACCCCCAATTCAAACTCTCCCTGCCTCAGCCATGTGAGTGCTGAGATTACCATTCTGTAACACCATAGCCCACTGGCATAAATCCATCATATTTTGTGCATTGAGAGTTTAAACATTAACTTTGGTAACAGAGTGAATTAAAATGAAAATCACTGGAGAATAAGATTCCTAGCAGCATGGAAACCTGGAAGCAGAGGTTTATTCTGGACCATCTAGGCCTCTACATGGTTTTCTTAGTGACTGATGATGAAATGACATCGAGTTTAGAGACTAAGAGGCAAATGGATTGTCACACAAATCCTTCATCCATGTGGTGGAACCCCACATGCTACAGGGCAGAGGCATGGCAAGAATAAGTCTTTTGTCGGCCTCATGTGGACAGTGCATCTGCAGCTGTGAGTGTGTGTTCAATCTAGGCGTGGGGTGGGGGCCAGAAAGCTATGGCAGAAGACCTTGCATCTGAGCATCTGCCTCTCTCCTGTGCAGCAGCCTTCTCTCTGATTAAGTTTGCATCCACTGGAAATTAAATCAGGAACCTAATGGAACCTTGCAGCATGTGTGCTGGGAGTGAATGTCTTCCTTTCAATCTGTAACCCAGCTGAAACACTGCAGTGCTCAATAAGCACAGCCTATTAATGTCATTATGATTACTGAACTGGCAACAGGCATTTTTTTTCCTGAATCAAAGCTTTTCAGAAATCAGTTGATTTACAGTATAATCTGTGAGCAACTGCAGATGCAAAAACAAAACCTTTCACTGTAGTTATGAATAAAATCTTGATTGAAGAAAAGGAAAATGTTATTTCAATCAGAGATAGGAGATGCACCATGTCAGCAGTGTATGAATGGAGTGGTGACATCAAGACTGCACCATAGCAGACTTGATTTTCTGTATCACACTTGTCTAAGAGTCTTACCAACTTCCAATAAAAATCAGAAATTCATCTCAGTGGCCCGTTCTGTGCTTCAGAATTGCTTTTCTTTGAATTATTCTTAACTCAGCATTTGGTCCCTTAACTGGGTTTAGAGCCATTCTTCAGTTGGCTGTGTGCTGTCTTCAGAAACAGATTGACGTGATTTACTCTGGCTGGGAAGGCTGTCTGTGACTTGAGTCACTTTGCTCCCTGGAGTGGGGAAAGCAGGTCAGAGCCATTCTTCATGGCAGGGCTGTATCTGGGAATCTACCTGAAGACACAGCATCCTCAGAATCAACCGATAAAAAGCACCATGAGGCAGATCACTCTCTGTGCCTTAGCTTTTTCTTTGTAAAATTAAGAAATTATACTAGAGCTTTTCAAATATTTTTTCTTTTTGCACAAGTTTTTCCTGATACTATTTTTAAACTACAAAGTTCAAAATATGACCCATAAGCTGAAGCATTTTGTTCTAAACAGAAGTTGAGTTATAAGCCCCCACTTTTACCCCTGTTGCCTGCTTTTGGAGAGCCCTTAAGATCCCAAGGGTCTTAGGGCAATCATTACTCAAATACTTTCCCAAGAATCTTTATTGCTTGGTGCCATCCATTCCTAAAGCTATATGGGATTCTAATAACTGCCATTTTCAAAGTGAAATTTGTACAAGAGCTAAAATTAGCATTTCACACCCAGTATCTTGTTCAAACTTTAGAAAAACTTTACAATCCAGGACTATTCCTTTTTATAGATTAAGGACCAGAGTTTCAGTATCCTCTCTAAGGTCACACAGCCAAGAAGTGTGGTCCTGAGACTCAAGCTCCATTCAGGAGACCTCACCAAAGAACCACACAGAAAAACTAGCTTACAAAAATCATGGAGGCTGACCTTCAAGCTTGAGAGGACTCCAGCTTCATGCTGGGTGTTTCTACGGCTTTCTCCCTCTTTCCTCTCCTTTCCCTGCTCTTCTTCCCTCTATTCACCTCCCTATCTCTTCTTGTCTTTTTCCTTTATTATTCTGTTTTCCTAATCTCCTCACCCTTGGCTCTTCCCATCCATCATCCTTTCCCTCTCCTTTTCTTTCGATGCCCACATTCTTTGCTTTTGTGTCCATCTCTTCTCTTCTTCATTCTGTTTTTCTTTGTTTCTACTTCATTCTCTTCTCTCTGAGAAACATCATCTCTAAGCAACCTAGAAACTTAGACATGGACGCAGAGCAACTGTGAACTGCCAAGTCAGTTTCACAGCAGATATTCCAGGAATATCCATCCCTACACAGAAAAGTCCCAGAGCATTTTTTTAAGGTCAGTTACTCATATATGGTTCATCATTGCCACATCAAAGGCAGAGCAAGGGCACAATGCAGCTGTTCTTGCTGCAGCTGTACAAGGGTCCTCAGAAAGAGGAAAATGGGGAGACACAACTACCAGGATGTGCTAGAAGATCACTGAGATCTGGTCCTGACAAAGATGTCACTTCCTTTCATCCTCTTATTAAGCTTCTAATTACTTTGGTCATTCTGTGTGAGTAGTCATAAATCTGGTCTTATTTAGGGGTTTGTATTTGAAATTTATGTATTCCTGGACAAATGACTTCTCTCATACTTTAGTATTTTTGTTCATTTGTATGTGTGTTCTGCTTCTGATGTAGTGGTGTGGGAAATCCTTCCGTCTGTGTGCCGCCAGAGTCAGACATGCTGGAAATTTGCTGGTAGGCCATGACCCCGTGGTAATATACAGATTGATAGAAATGAGATACATTAAGATGTAAGAGTTAGCCAATAAGAAGCTAGAGCTAATGGGCCAAGCGGTGATTTAATTAATACAATTTCTGTGTGGTTATATCGGGGCTAAGCTACCTGAGTGGCCAGGATGAATAAGCAGGCCCTCCTTCTATAAACTGGTACCCACGTGTACAACTAAATCCACTTTAAAAACCTAAGAGAGCTTGAAAAAGAATTCTAGACACACACACACATACACACACACACAAAAAAACAGAGTTTTACACAGCTTTTTGCTGTTTGCTGGCAGGATGCAGCAGCTCCTTTAAGAGAGATTTTTCTGATTAAGCTATAGCAGGAACAAAGCCATGGCCGTTTTAAAATGCTGGATTCTGGGATGTGCTGCCAGCATGACCTCTGGCTCTTCTGAGAGACAGAGCTTCTGAGTGGGCTTGTGAGCAGCTTGATGGCAACATGGACCAGCTTTGTGCCTGGAACTGGGGCAGCGTACATGGTGTACATGGCTCAGAGGCACAAGCAGCTTTACCATGCTGGACTGTGTGCAGCTAGCAGGTAGTACTGAATATATCATAGTAACTGAGCAACTTAAGTTATAGACTGGGCTGGCAGGCAAGAAGTACCATATATACCATAATAATTGTGCAGCTTAAGTTTTAAGAAGTTCTTAGCATTTTAAAAAGCACTCCTGGACAGTAAATAATTACAGATAATGCAATAAAGACAAATCCAGATGAGTCATAGTGTTGGGTAAATGTATTTAGGTTTGGAAGAGAGGTGATAAAGAGTATAGAGAGTCATAAAATAAAGTTAATGCTTTAAAAAAAGGGTAAAGTCTTTAAAGAGACAGAGTACAGAAAGAAAAATAAGCCGCATAGAAAAGGAATATTCACAGAGAGTCTGGATTATGTATACTATTGTGTTTTCTTTGAATTTTTTGACTGTGAAGAAGCTAAGTATAGAGAGACATTTTATTGTATGGGCTCCTAAGCTAAACCAGCATGCATATTATAAAGGTATCATGACTTCCAAATTTGGGCCTAAGGATATGTTGCTTTGGAAAAGAGATTCTTCTCTTGTTTCCACAGAAGATGAGAACCTGTGGATTGCTTCCAGACCAATATGGTTTTATAGAACAAGACCCCCTGAAAGGTTGCTGTGAACACCCCCACAAAGAAAATATTTCACCCAACTGCTGACTGAGATGAACCTAGCACACAGGATACACCATGAAAGACCTGATTAACAGTGCCCTCAAAGAGCAGGAAGCAGTATGGACAAAACTACATCCATATTCCCAAATATTGTTTGTAAATGTTTCTTTACCTTTAAAGGGGGATATGATATAGATATGCTATAGAGATTTACATTGGTATGGATCTTGGTTTATTGACACAAATTTAAGGTCAATCTTGTTATATGTATATTTCTGCTCTTGATTAAGGTATTGTGTTTGTGTAATTCATTTAAAAATATAATATATAATTAAAAATATAGCTTAAACGATAATCATCTATAATAATCAAGCTTGTAGTCATGTTAGTTAAATTTTCTAGATGTGTAGAGATATATTTCAGTTAGATAAGTATTCTTCAAATCTTTCAGAGACCTTTAGAATATGGCATTTAAAGGTCTTAAGAACTTAAGACTTTTCATGACATTGAGACACATCTGCTCCTGGCAGCACCAATTACTTCAAGAGGAAGATGGGCATCGAAGAGGCTCCTTATGGAATTGGTTAACCATTTGGGCAAGAAACTGCTCTTGCCTGGACTGCTTAACTGGACATGCAGTACCCACAGAGAAATGACTGCTGAACTTGCCTAAAGGTCAGATGATCCTTTGGAGATCCTGCTTCATAAAAGAGTCTGTGAGACATTCTGCAGGATACAGAAGAAAGTGACTGGCAAACTGCCAATATAGGCAGACCTGTCTTTGAAATTTCCTGCTTTATGGAAAAGTCTGCTGAATACTATGGGCCTATAGGCTGAAGATAGATGCCCCAATGGTACAGAAAAACTTTAGGTGACTGTCCAGGCAGTGAGTTGTCTCTGTTATTTCAGAGTTTTGGAAGTTGCTTACAATGTACTTCTTGTTTACTTAGGTAATATTATATCCTTCTGGAGTCTTTGATGGAGTTGAAGAATTTATAGCTATAGTTATAGTTTTCCTTAGTCATGATAAAAAAATAAAGTAGATATAAATACTGTAACTGTAATTCTTGCTAGAATTTTACTATGTTAAAACTTTTCTTTTTGTTTAAACAGAAAAAGGGAAATGGTGTGGGAGGTCCTTCTGTCTGTGTGTTGCTTTTCTTGGTTAATGAATAAAGAAACTGCCTTGGCCTGTTGATAGGGCAGAACTTAGGTAAGCAGGGAAGACAGAACTGAATGCTGGGAGAAAGAAGGGAAGAGTGAGGGAGACACTATGGAGCTGCCACCAGAGTCAGACATACCAGAAATTTGCTGGTAGGCCACGACCTCGTGGTGATTTACAAATTGATAGAAATGGGTTAAATTAAGATGTAAGAGTTAGCCAATAAGAAGCTAGAGCTAATGGGTCAAGCAGTGATTTAATTAATACAGTTTCTGTGTGGTTATTTTAAGGCTAAGCTATCTGGGTGGCTGGGATGAACAAGCAGGACCTCCTCTTACAAAAAAATGGACTATGGATAATTTCCTTTGTTTAGAATGTTGGGTACAAGTTGAAATGGATAATGGTCAGGAGAATAGCTAAACAAAGAAGATTCGATTCAGAGTTCTTGTTAAAATAAAGGGGGAGTGTTCTGGGACAATGGCCTGTACCTTTTCAATTGTATTTTAATAAATGCTGATTGGACAGTAGCCAGGCAGGAAGTATAGACAGGGCAACCAAGCAGGCAGTAGAGGCAGGGCAATGAGAATGTTGGAAAGAGGGAAGCATAGTCTGCCATTGTGATCCAGACATAGAGCAAGCAAGATGTGATTGCCTCGCCGAAAAAGGTACCTAGTTATGTGGTTAACATAGAGAAGAATAATGGGTTAATATAAGTTATATGAGTTGATAAGAAGCCTAAGATAATGGGCCAAACAGTTTGAAACTAATGTAGACCTCCAGGTGATTTTTTTGGGACTTAACGACTGTGGGAACTAGGCAGGAAAGAAACCTCAGACAACAATGTAGGATTTCCCTCTGTATGCTGTGAATACCATTGGTTAATAAAGAAACTGTCTTGGGCCTGTGCAGGGAAGAGGTAGGCAGAGAAAACTAAACTGAATGCTGGGAGAAAGGAGGTGGTGTCAGAGAGAAGTCATGTAGCCTCACCAGAGATGGATGCCAGAACTTTAGCCAGTAAGCCACAGCCACATAGCAATAAACAGATTAATAGAAATGGGTTAAATTAATATGTAAGAGTTAGCCAATATGAAGCTAGAGCTAATGGCCCAAGCAGTAATTTAAATAATATGGTTTCTGTGTGATTATTTTGGGCCTAAGTGGCCTGGAACAAATGAGCAGCCTCCTCCTCCAACAAATTGGCACCCAACAAGACCAACTAAAATCCACTAAAACCTGAGAGAGTTTGGGAAGGAATTCTAGACACAAAAATACAGAGTTTAACACAGCTTCTTGCTGTTTGCTGGGGGCATGCCATGGCTCCTTTAAGAGAGGTCTTCCTGATTCAGCAATAGCAGAAAAAAAGCCGTGGTCTTGAAATACTAGCATTCTGAGCCATGTTGCCAGCGTGACCTCTGGCTCTTTCAGGAGACTGAGCATTTGAGTGAGATTTGTGAGCAATGTGCTAGGGCTTACTTGGTTTCAACATGGATCGGCTGTATGCCTAGAGATGGGACATTGTGCATGGCTCTTGGAGGCAGTGAACAGTTCACCATGCTGTACTGGGTGGGGCAAGTTGGCAGTACCATATTTCCCCTAACAATAGCACAGCTTAAGCTCATAAGAAGGTCTTAGCATTTTAAGAAGCATTTCTGGTAGAAAAGAATTTCAGATACACAATAGGACAGATTCAGTCATAGAAGACCTCTAAATGGTTCACAGTGTTGGAAAAAATGTATATTGGCTTGGGAGGGAGAAGAAAAAGAGTATAGAGAATTGAGAAAGAAGTAAATCATTTTTTAAAAAATGAAACAAAGACTTTAAAGAGACAGTACAGATAGTCATAGATTAAAAAGAGTAAAGAAAAATAAGCCATGTAAAGACAGAAAATTCACAGAGAGTCTGGATTATGTATATTATATTTTCTCTGAATGTTTTGACTATGAAGGAGCTAACTACAGAGAGACATTTCATTGTATGGGCTGCTAAACTAATCCAACATACACATTTTAATGGTATTTTGAATCTAAAATATGGGTCTAAGGATATGTTGCTTTGGAAAAGAGGTTCTTCTTTTGTTTCCACAGAGGATTAGAACCTGTGGATTGCTTCCAGACTAAGATGGTTTGATGGACCAAGAACCCCTGAAAGGTCACTGTGAACAGCCCCAAAAATTACTTTGCCCAACAAAAAGCAGGAAGTAGTAGGTTGAGAAATATCCCATATTCTCAAATATTGTCTATAAATGTTTGTTTACATTTGAAGGGGGATATACTACAGAGATTTGCATTGGTGTGGATTTTGGTATGTTGATACAAATTTATGGTCAATTTTGTTTATATATATAATCTTGATTATGGTATTGTGACTGTGTAGTTCACTTAAAAATGTAATGTATGATTAAGAAATATAGGTTAATAGATATCATCTATAATTAGTCAAGCTTGTAGTCATGTTAGTTAGGTTTTCTAGATGTGTAGAGATACATTTCAGTTAGATAGGTATTCTTCAAATCTTTCAGAGGCCTTCAGAATATGGAATTTTAAATATTTTAAGAAGGTAGGACTTTTCATGACAATGAGACACATCTGCTCCTGGCAGCACCAATTACTTCGAGAGGAAGATGGGCATCGAAGAGGCTCCTTATGAATTTGGTTAGCCATTTGGGCAAGAAACTGCTCTTACTTGGACTGCTTGATGGCATGCTTTATGCAATGGACATACAGGACCCACAGAGAAATGACTGCTGAACTTGCCTAAAGGTGAGATGGGTCTTCAGGGTTCCTGCTACATGAAAGAGTCTGCCAGACATTCTGCAGGACACAGAAGAAAGCAACTTATGGACTTTGCCATTACAAGGCAAAATAGATCTTCAAATTTCCTACTTTGTGGAAAAGTGTGCCAGATACTACATGCCTATAGGCTCAAAATGGATGTCCCAACTGTTATATAAGAACTTTGGGTAACTATCCAGGCAGCAAGATATCTCTGTCAATTCAAGAGTTTTGGAAGTTGCTTACAATGCACTTCCTGATTACTTGATATTATTGTATCCCTCTGGAGTCTTTGATGGAGTTGAAGAATAGATGGAGAGTAGATATAAATATTATAACTGTAATTCTTGCTTGATACCTGTTTCTTTGTATATAATTTTACTATGTTAAATTAAAGCCTTTTTATTTAAACAGTAAAGGGGAGGTGATGTGGGACTTCCCCTCTGTATGCTGTGAAAACCATTGGTTAATAAGAAACTGTCTTGGGCCTGTGCAGGGAATAAAGGTAGGTGGGGAAAACTAAGCTGATTGCTGGGAGAAAGGAGGCAGAGTCAGAGAGAAGCCATGCAGCCTCACCAGGGTCATAGGCCTTTAGTCAGTAAGCCACAGCCACATGGCAATACACAGATTAATAGAAATGGGTTAAATTAATATGTAAGAGTTAGCTAATAAGAAGCTATAGTTAATGGGCCAAGCATTGATTTAAATAATATGGTTTCTGTGTGATTATTTCAAGACTAAGTGGCTGGAAACAAACGAGCGGCCTCCTCCTCCAACATGCTTCATCTTACTTTGTTTGGGTTGTGAGTGCTTCTTTCCCATTTCTTTCCAAATGCCAATCAAGATTAACACTGAAACAAGCTTTGATGTAAAAACTTGTGCCCAGGCAGTTCCCAGCAGAAGCGTTTGGACACTCAGGTTTTCATGGAGTCATCCGTTGCTTCATAAACCAATCATGCCCAAGCAGAAGCAGGAACACAACTGCTTCCTATTGGTGTCAAGACAGAAAAAAGAGAAACATACTCACCTCCCTGGATAGGGAAGGTAAACAACATCCTGACAATTAACCTCAGGCTGAGTCGTTACTGGAAATGTTCTATTTCCTTCCCTGAGCCTATTTAGTCATAAGGTTCACTGTGCCACACACCAACTATAGCTAGAAAATGCAGGGAAAAACAAACCATAGAATACTTGATCCATTAGTCTTAATCACATATAGTTAGCAGGTACCCAGAGGGTAGATCTGCAACAAATGCTATAAAAAGATCGTACTGTTCTCCAGCATCCCCAGAAAAGCTCAGGCCCATCTTATAGGAAAAAATAACAAATTACTCTACCATTTAACCAGTATTCAGTTAAGCAGGGCCTGGTGATTGCATTTGTGGATACCTCTTCTCTCCTCTGTTCCCTTTGGCTGAATAAATACCTTTAGGTTATTGGTGTCCGTATGTAAATTGCAAGAAGAGAATGGCATGGAGCGATGCCTGTACCTGTATAAACTGGGAAACATGGAAGTGTAAAGGGGCAATGAGTGCTTTGTCTGAGGAAGGCTTATGTAGGTCAAAATTATGTTTTCTCTGAACCCACACCATGGTCAGATAGTTCGGTGATCTCATCTCATTAGCACTCAATGTCCATGGAAAGAAAGCAGCACACAGCAGTCCAGAGCTGCGGGGTTACCTGTGTCCACACTCAATCTCTTATTTCAAGTCTCCACACTTTTATTACTGATAGGAAAAGAGCCCCGTGTTGTAATGTGTTGCATTTTCAAATCTGTGCTAAGAGGGAAGCCTGGCTGTAAAGATGGGAGAGTGACTGACTGGGTTTTTGCTGTTCTCAGGTCTTAAGATCACAAGCACCAAGGGCAGCTGTTTGTGGTGGGGAAGACACCCACATGCCTCTGAAGCAGAAAGTTTTCCATCATCTACTGAAGTCTCCTCCCAGACACTCTCGGACATTACCCCAAGAATGTGATATTCCGCAGCGGCATCTCCTTGGTGGTCAAGAAAGAATCTCTAACTTTTCAAGCTGGATGCTGTTCTCAGAATTTTTGGAATTACCAAAATGACAAGGGGATTAGGTTAGAAATGGAAAAGTGCAGAATGTGGAGAGACTGCAGGACACTGTCTACAATGGTGAAAAGAATTGGTGCCGGCAGAAAGGAGAGGGTGAAGGCCAATCCAGAGTTTCTTGGCATCAGTAAGGGCTTTGGACTAGAGAAAATAAGCAGAAATAAAGACTCTGCGAAGAAATGGGTAAAAGATCACAGTCTGAGGAACAGGAGAAACTGCAGAATGAGAGAAAAAGGTTTTCAAAAAAATCTATCAAATGGGAAATCTCTTTAAAAGCCCCAAACATGGAGAAAATAAGTTAAAAAAAAACAGTGTAAAACAGGGAAAATACCATGACTAACTAAGATAGGAAATGGCCACAACCCAAACAAAAATTCAACAAAATTAAAAGAGCATACAGAATGTCAATGCATCATCATATGTCTAATCCTGACAGTGTACTGGAGACCAGAGACAGGAAGAAGGATGTGGTCTGTTGAACTGAGGATATCAACCCAAATGTCAGAAATGATCTGCATGTTCAGGGCTCCCATTAAGCTGCACCTACCTCCTGCTCTGCAGCAAGCATGCTTGCTTTAATAGTAAGTCTGAATTTAAGACAACCAAACCTGGAGGATTGCAACCTAGGAATCTATAATAACAGCATGTCAGGGCCTTGGATAAAAGGAATTCAAGGCTTATGTTGAGTAACAGAATAATATAAAATACTAATATAGGCTAATATCTATTTTTATAGCAATCACATAGATAACAATACATATATGTAAGACACATATAATAATACATGCTCTCTAACTTGCCATGAAAGCAAGGAATTTACCATAAAATGCCTACAGATCTCTTATAAGATACACCATAAGTTAACTATTAAGGAAAATAGTAATAAATCCCCAAAAGTTCAAAAAATTAATGAAACTGAAATGAAACCAAACAAATTCCTTTCAGAAATCTAAGATCTTCCACAGAAAATCTGCAATTTAAAGAAGTAAGCTGAGCAGCCATAACAGAGGCTGGAGAGATTGTTCAATAGTTAATAGTCCTGACTGCTCTTCCAGAGGATCCCAGTTCAATTCCCAGCACCC
Source organism: Ondatra zibethicus (assembly GCA_004026605.1). Classification (NCBI taxonomy): domain Eukaryota; kingdom Metazoa; phylum Chordata; class Mammalia; order Rodentia; family Cricetidae; genus Ondatra; species Ondatra zibethicus. The sequence goes on along the minus strand of PVIU01012404.1, from coordinate 8,371 downwards.
ACATGGTGGCTCAAAACCATCTATAAGTCCAGAGAAACAATATACTCTTCTGATCTCCACAGGCACCAAGATTGTATATGGCACAAAAACACCCATTCACATAAAACAATCAATCATCAATCAATAAAAATAAATTAATGAATTAGCAAATTTAAATTGGACCTAGTAAATATACATATAAATAAATTGCCTAAGGATGGATAACAAACTACTAGGTAAACGTCAAGAGATAAAAATGAAAAAAGTATAAACACACCTAAAATATGAAAGATAAACATTTAAAGACAAATTTAAATATGTTGAAGAATCAATACTCTGAAAACACAAATTTGAAGCACTTAAATAAGTTTACAGTTTCCTACATAAATGTGAATTATTAAAAGAAATTTTAAAAATTAGAAAATATAAATAGATAGAACTAATAAATTAAATAAAATACTACAGAAAAGTATCTGCTATTTTGAAAACCTTATGTAAAATTCTTTCATTTCTGCTCTCTGTCTGCTCTCTGTGTGTGTGTGTGTTTCATTTTGGAAATAGGGCCTCACACAACCCAAGCTATACCATTGCTGTGTAGCCAAGAATGGCCCTGAGTAATTGATCAACCCACACCTCCCAAATGCTAGGATTACAGGCACACACCACTACACCTGATTCTTAAAATAATTTACTAGTTATTTAAGTATTTCTAGACTCTGGACAAGATGATAAAATCTTCTTTCACATGTATGAGAATCATTCATGCAAACATGCGTTTACACTGCCCGTGTTCCTGGCGCCCTGCAGAGGCCAGAAGAGGACATTAGATCTCCCCGGAAGTGCAATTGCAGATGGTTATCAGCCAACACGAGGGTGTTGGGGATCAAACCTGAGCAGCAAATGCTCTTAACCAATGAATTGCCTCTCTAATCCAGTGGTTAAATATGCTTTAACAAAGCCAAGTTAGCAGATACGTTTTCAAAATATACTATATTTATATGTATTAGCCAGACAGTAATCAATATAATATGAGCTGAAACATCTTTGGCAATATTTCACAGAAACCTTACTCGTGTAGCTGAGTCACATGAGCAGTAGTTATTTGGCTACTATAATAACAGATTTGTTCTATAGTGACCCTCAGCACCTGAAAGGCCATGACAAAGGCAGGACCTTGAGTCTCAATTTAACTGTTAGGACAGTGACAAAACTGGCAAGGTAGGGCCTGAGCTTTCCCTCTTGGATGGCTAGCATCACCATGAGTATTCGCTACTGTGCCTATCTAACCCACTCCATGAATACGTGAGACACAAAGAACTGAGTGGTCCTACTTCAGGGCACTGTAGCAAGACAGACGGCTGACTGACTACACACACAGGCATATATACACATGCACACAAACACTTGTACATGTACACACAGAGGAAGCCATCTGAGACCTACTGATATGTGCCCAGATCAGCAGAAGTACTCACAAATTTCAAATAGTACTTATTTAAGCTGCTATGTTTAGTTTTTGTCGGAATCCATGATTGATTAAAAAACCTGTTGTTCAGGATATTATTTAATGCTAGGCTCCACTGAAGAAAGTTGAGCTAATTAAGTATTTGTACCTAAGTATATTGATCCAGATAATAACCGAAAGTACTGGTATTGGGAATACCGCTCATAATATTGACAGACAAACCAATCAGTATTTTGATAGCAAAGAGAAACAGGCTGAGGCAGAAAATGAGAACAAAATGTTGCTGATTTTCACCACTATAGAAATCAGCAAGCTCTTCCTGAAAGGAAGAGATAGGAAGAGCATAAGGCCTGCAGGCAATTTGGTTCCAGATGTACCCCAGCATAGATGCTGAGTGAACAAATGGGTGGGGTGAGGTACCATGTGATTTACAAAAGCAGATCTAAGTGTGGCCCGAAGGCATAGTTAGAAGACCCAGCTATGTTTCTGCATATGCAATCCCAAGTTCTTGCCCCTATTTTTATGTATCTGATGTACTTAAGCAGGAGCAAGGCATATAAAGTTATTTAATTCAGAAAGTTGATAAGACTTATCAAACCTGTATGGGGATAAATTTAAAAACTTTTATTTTAAATATTTTTCCAACATAATTCAATATTTCAGTTCAAATAGAAAGTTGTAACACAGAGAGACATAAACATTTAGAAATTAGGGAAAATGATTAAAAATGAATTTAAATCTATAAAATCTCAGGCACAGCAAGAAAGTAAGAATTAATCATGTGGGAATATTTAGTTAGTTAGTTAGTTAGTTAGTTAGTTAGTTAGTTAGTTAGTTAGTTAGTTAGTTTTTATTGGCACAGGTTCTTGCTGTGTAGCCCTGGCTTACCTGGAACTTGCTGGGTGGACCAGTCTGATCCACTTCCCTCTGCTGCCCTGGTGCTGAGATCAAAGGCGTGTGCCAACACATCAGGTAGAAATAATCTTCATTGTGTGAAATATTATCATGAGATTCTTGTACAAAGGCTCCAGTATTCTTTTCTCCCTCCTCAAATCTCCATAATTTTCTACCTTCTGTCCTCACAAAATGGAACTTTGGTTTAGAAGTAATACAGCATCCTCCTTCCTACAAACCATTCTTACTCACGAAATGGGTTCAATTTAACACTGAGGCTTCAACTTCAGTTATGATATTGCCAGGCAAGATGATAAGGTTGCCATTTGACAGAGGATGATAGGCACCCTCCTTCAGCTGGCTAAGGAAAAGAGGGGAGCCTCACAGAGGTAAAGGCAGGCTTAGTGTAGCAAACATGTACTAACGAGGATAAGGAGAAAAAAACCCATCCCCATGTTCCCTGTTTTGCCTTCTCCTGAAGAGGTTAAGCCCAGTGTCAGACACAGAGTGTCAACGTGACTGTAACCTGAATACTGATGGTAGCAGATCCTTAGACTAAGTTGTGCTTGCTCCTTTATATTATAGTCATTGTTTTGACATCACTAGTTAATTGTGTGATTATAAAACAACAGAAATTTTCCTGCCACTACCTATCTGCTACAAGATAGAGGCTAACAACGGACAGACCTTCTGGAACATGAGTGCTGGCATTCTGCGCCCATTACCAAGTTACAATGTGACAGGGCAAGGCAGAGCAGAGATTCCTCCATCTTGTATTCTTTCTGCGGCCATTTAAGATGTAACTAGATTTAACTTAATGGAGAATCTCATGGAAAAGTACCAAATTCTGTTGCAGGGAGCTGCTTGCTTGTCCTGGCCACCCAGAACTGAAATAATCACACAGCAACTCTATTAATTAAATCACCACTTGTCCCTTAGCTCTAGCTTCTTATTGACTAACTCTTACATATTAATTTAACGCATTTCTATTAATCTGTGTATCGCCACATGGCTGTGGCTTGCTGGCTAAAGTTCCATCTGGCTCCATGTGACTGTGGTTTACCAACTAAAGTTCTGGCATCTGTCTCTGGCAGGGCTACATGGCTTCTCTCTACCTTTGCCCTCTTTCTCCCAGCATTCAGCTTTGTTTTCCCCATCTAGCTCTCTTCCCCTATAGCCCTGCTATAGGCCCAAAGAAGTTTCTTTATTAACCAATGGTAATCACAGTATACAAAGGAAAATCCCACATCAAAACTCTATTCTGGGAACCCAAGGTCAGGATGGCTAACTTATTTTGGCTTCTGTAGAATACCCTGCAGGTAATCATTTACCTTAGCTTCTGCTAAACTGCTTGCTTGCACAAACCTCCTTGTGCAGCTGCAGAGTGAGATACCAAGATGTGATTTTTGCAATTAAAAGCCCCTTGGTCCAAATCAGTGGTTCTCAACCTCCCTAATGTTGTGACCCTTTAATATAGCTCCTCATTTTGTGGTGACTCCAACAATAACTATTTTCCTTGATACTACATAACTGTAATTTTGCTACTGTTATGAATTGTAATGTAAATATCCATGTTTCCTATTTGTTGCAGGTGATCCCTGTGAAACAATCATTCAAGCCAAAGAGGCTGTGACCCACAGGTTGAGAACCACTGGTCTACACTCTCTTGGCTATGCTTAGGACTGGAATTCTTAAATGTAGCCCCAGCTAGCTGGAATAAAGACTTTCAATTGACTATAAACTATGTCTGAGTGATTGTATTTGGTAAGTTTCCAGTAACAATATTCTGACGACAAGTTAGCTACATTTCTCTCAAATCAATTTATAGTATATATATTGCTAATCATAATTATGTAATTTAATTTATAAATGAATAAACTAATGTAAGAGGGGAACATAGTTGAATTGTTTACACCAGTTGAAGCTGGGTGATTTGGGAGAATGCTTTTAATTTAATTTTTTGAGACTTTCCTAAGTGTACACTATTTTCTTATCATTCCACCTCTCCTCCCCAGCTCCACCCGTGTCTCCCTCCACCACCTTCCAAATTTATGACTTCTTTAATTATTATTGTTACTTTTCTATGACATGCTGAGTCCATTTAGTGTGACTCATACATTTGAGGCTTATCCCTGAGAAAATTGATACACTCCCTCCCCGCCCCCACCCCATAGCCAATGATTGCCTGAAGCTCTTTTTGAGTGAGACCTTACAAAGTCCCCCCCCCCCCGCCAGTCCATGTCGGCAGGTCATCTGGCCCAGCTAAGATATTCTCAGTGGTATAATAGGAGCACTTTTATCTTGGGGTTTCCAACAGTTGTCTAGTTGGATTTAAGGCTCATCCAATAGTAGGGAATTCATGCCTGGTACTGTAAACCTAGCCAACTACATATGACTGGTGAGGTCACAGATTCTAGAGGAGAGCATACTCCACCCATTTTCCTAAACCAGTTTAATTTCCATCTATGTATCTATCTATCTTCTTTCTTTCTTTCTTTCTTCTCTCTCTCCCTCCCTCTTTGAGACAGGATTTCTCTGTGTAACAGTCCTAGCTGTCCTGGAACTAGCTCTTGTAGATCAGGCTATCCTCAAACTCACAGCAGTCCATCTGCCACTGCCTCTCAAATACTGGAATTAAAGGTGTGTGACACCACCGCCTGGCCCACTATAATTTCTAACTGTGTTCTAAACTTATCCCTACGCCCACAGGCAATTGCCTCTCACCACTCACCAAATACTTCTTTTTTGGAGAGACTTAAAAAAACCACTCTTACTTGTTTTGACTACAACAAAGGTATAAGTGTAAGATGAAGAAAAAATCAAAAGAGAGCAACAAGAGTGTTCTCTACATAATGTAAGCAGTATCTGTAATTTCTCACCTTTTTTCAAGAATACAGAAATTTAGGCTTGCGATAAATATGATTAAAAGAAGTTTGAAATTTTATCGGTAGACATATGCAAAGTATGTGCCTGTGTCTTACTTCAAATGAATGCACAATGGCCTCCATTAAAATTTTTAAAAAGTAGGAATCATTTTTTTGATTGCCTGAATCTCCTGACCTGCAAATGTTTCTAGTGATTTCCCTACATTATCAATTTTCTGGTCTCCATTCTGCACCTGTGAATCCAAGGTCTTAATGTTTCCTTTCAAAGATAACATCTCCTCCTTGAGCTGCTCCTGCATATCATGTAAATTGCCATCCTGGAGGTATATTCTGTCTGTTACCTTATCAAAACTCTGTAATAACTTCTGAATGTCAAGTTCAACAGTCTAGACCCTCTCCTAGTATCCTTAGATATGGAGTCAATTTTGCCTATCATGGTATTAATCCTATCAATTAATGCTACATTCTTCCATAATGATATAATATGGAGAAGAAAACTGAAACCTAATAACCAAATTGAGGTACCACCATAGGCATAAAGGCCTCTTGTGATTTCTTCCATAGTGGCAGCAAAAACTGCGACAAAAGTCCCATTAAAAACGAAACCTGCCATTTTACCTGTGAACCAGTAGGTGGCACTGTTTCTGAGTTGCGACCAGAATCAATGCAAAGGTTACAGAAACAGTCCTGTTTCAGTGTCTGCCTTGGTATTTGTTAAAGACTGGGAAATATGAATTGCTCAACAAAGTAAATGTAAATTAAATCAATTCCATACACCGAACCAGAAACCCAGAATCCAGGGGTAGAGAACAGCAACTCAGAAGCTGCATAAGCCTCCACACCCTGAGGGGTTGCAGCATTCGGCAACTGATTGCACTCTGACTCGCACTGCTTAAGCGCTGCAAGGGGTATTTAAAAACAGCCCAGAAAAGATCAAACCAGGCAGGCAGAGACTGTCCGGGCCTGTGAATCCTGGGAGGCATGGAATTTAAATCTACATCAGAAGGCAAATGATAGGGTGCATGGGGACTTGAAGCTAATCTGAGGCGAGTAAAGAATTGAGGCAAGAAAAGCCATTGTGTGAGAATCTATATTGAAGTGATGGCCCCACGCTCAGGCTGTGGCTGAGGGATGGCTCATGCCAAGCTGAGGTGGCAGCAGGAAGCTGAGCTGGGGTTGGGGAGATGGGTGGGGGGTGGTTCTAAAACCAAACATTGGGCACTAGATGAAGGCATAAGTCACAAAACAATCCCACACCAGTTTGGAATTATGATTACTAAAAGGGTTATTTATTTAAAGGAAAAACTTACAGATCACGGTCCTAGACAGCATTTCTGCATCACCAAGAAAAAAGTCTAGTAGCCAGAAGCAGAGTCCAAAGCAAGGGAGAGAGCACACAGCTACTGCTGCTTTTAAAAGCAGCAGAGACCATGCCCATACCTCCAGGATGGCAACTTGCATGATACGGGGCCATTCAAGGAGGAGATATTATTTTTGAAAGGAAACATTAAGACCTTGGAATCACAGGTGCAGAATGGAGACCAGAAAATTGATACTGTAGGGAAATCACCAGAAACATTTGCAGGTCAGGAGATTCAGGCTTTACAAGAGATTATGATTAAGAGATTTGAAATAATTGAGGAAATTACTGGAGCTGATGCACAGGGTGAGAAGACACAGGGTCAGGATACAATGTCACCACTGGCTGTCAGAACTGGTTTACCCAGGATTTTAGTGACATACCCTGTAATCTACTCTGACAAAGCATCAACTTCTAAAGGCACAAAGGGAGCCAAAGAAGGTATATGGACACCAATAGGAATGAATGATATAAAGGAAATTAAACACGCCGTCATTACTTATGGCTCGCACTCTACATTTGTTAAGGAAATGATAAGAACTTGGGCTTCTAATGTCCGGGCTATCCCCATGATTTCTCCCAGTTAGCATCAGTGGTGTTAGAGGATGAAACTTCCTTGATGTTTGCAATTTATTTCAGAGAAGAATCCAAATATATGGAACAGCCAGGAAGAGAAAAAGGTGTGGAGGTTACACAGGATCAAATTCTTGGCATAGGAGCTTATGCTGATCCACAGATCCAAGCTCTTTATGATGAAGAAGTATTGTCCCTATGTCACAAAGCAGCCTTGAATGCTTGGGATAGAATACCAGAACCAGGGAGAAGGTTCAAGTCATATACCAGGGTTGGGCAGGGACAGAGAGAACCCTATACTGACTTTTTCCAAAGATTAATTAAGGCTCTGCACATAGGAATAACAGACCCAGAAGCTAGACGAATGTGTTCCACTTTGCAGATTTTGGAAAATTAAAATATGTACATTGCACCATTGACACTTATTTAGGCTTTCAATGGGCAACTGTTTTAAGCTCAGAAAAAGCTGATTCAGTATTAACACATTTATTAGAAGTTATGGCCATCATGGGTATACCTGCACAAATAAAAACAGATAATTGTCCAGCTTATGTCTCTAGGAAATTGAAACTTTTCTGCTTATCATGTTACAGGTATACCACACAATCCTACAAGTCAAGCAGTTACAGAAAGATCAAATTGAACTATAACGGATATGTTAAGCAAATAGAAAGGGGTGGAAAATGCCCCTAGAAATAGATTACATAATGCCCTATTAACCTTGAATTTTCTTAACACTAATGAGAAAGAGACAACAGCAGCAGAAAGACATTGGATAATGGAAAAGTCTGCTGAACTAAATCAACCAGTTTATTTCAAGGATGTGCTGACCTCGCAATAGAAGCCAGGAGATGTGCTGCCTTGGGGAAGGAGTTTTGCTCTTGTTTTCACAGGAAAAGAAAAATTGTGGATACCATCAAAATTAATAAAGGTTCGGTTTGAAGAGGAGAAACTTCTTGGTAAGGAGAAATGACAGCTCATCCACAATGATGATAATCATACAGGTGGTAAGAAAAACATATAGTATGGCGGCAGAGTTCTGTTCTTATCTCTGCAGGAAAACACTTATCTTTGAAAAATTCAAGGGACCCTGGATGTTTGAATACTGACAGATGGAAAAAATTACTACCCAATATGGCCAGCAAGAAAATTGAATAGGTTCCATAAGTAAAAATGTTTATATATATATATATATATATATATATATATATATAT
>PVIU01012403.1:0-60270 GCA_004026605.1 Ondatra zibethicus | reverse complement strand
CAGCACCCACCCAGCACCCAGCCAGCCACAGAGTACGAGTGAAAGTGAAATACACAGAAGTAAGAAAAGAAAAAATCCCAGAGGCAAAAGGTAGTCGGGATAATTTAAGATAAGAAAAGCCGGCAAGAAACAAGCTACGCTAAGGCTGGGCATCCATAACTAAGAATAAGCCTCCATGTGTGATTTACTTAGGAGCTGCGTAGTGGGCCCCCAAAAAGCCAAAAGTATAAAACACCACCACCACCTGTGTGCAGAGTCTTGAACTAACCAACCACTGCACTGACTGTGGATATCTCACTGAGTAAGAGTGTCAAGTCAGTGTTTTCACCAAAGGGCTTCCTTAGAGTATAAAAAATGGAAGCTCTGAGTCAAGGTGTGGCTCAGGTGGTAGAGGGCTTGTTTGCCATGCACAAAGATCTGGGTTCAGTACCCACTGCTACACGGTGCATATAACCTGTGATCCCAGCACTCCAGAGGAGGAAAAGGAAGATGTTCAAAATCATCTTCAGCTACATATTGGGGGGGGGAGAGAAAGAGGAGAGAGATGACAGGGGAGGAGAGAGAGGGAGGGAGAGATGGGGAGAGGGAGAGGAGAGAGAGAAGGAGAGAAGAGGGAGAGGAGAGAGGAGGGAGAAATACAGGGAGGAGAGAGAGAGGAGAGAGAGAGGGAGGAGATAAGGAGAGAGAGGGATGGAGTGAGGAGAGCAGGGAGGGGGTAGAGGGGATGGGGAAAGAGAGGAGGTAGGAGAGAGGAGTTTTATACATTTTACTAAAAGTGTCTTCTAAGGGGTGAAGAAAAGACAAAGAAGAAAACCTTTTGTTCTAGCCGTCCATGTGACTTACAACTTTTCCACTTTATACTTCCTTAAACGAAGACACATCTGCTATCATTCTGTAAAATATCATTTTAAAAAACAGCATAATATATTCAACCTTTTTTTAAAAAATGTGTAACATAAACGTTGCCTTTTCACAAATGGCAAAAAAAAAAAAAGTCTCCCTTCAATGTTCGCCACAGAGACGTCTCCTGAGATCAAGGACGACTTGTAGAAGACGAAGTGCAAAGACAGTCCCCACTTCTAAAAGAAAATGCCCTTCGCTCCTTAGGCTGGACAGACTCTAGAAAGACACGAGCTTGCATTTCCATTCTTATCTTAAAAGAGGCTTTGGCTTTAATTTTTTTCCTTATAAAGTAAATGTGGAAGCCGTAAAATGTAATTTGAGTAATTCTTCCTTGCGGTGATCTGATGTATTTCCTGGACTCGATGTTCATTTGGACCAGGAGAGACATGAAAGCCACACCAAGCTCTGCTGGCCGTGGCTGATGCAGATGCACGTCATGCAGGGAGGACGTGAGGGCTTAGGAGAAGTTCTGATGTGGGGGAGCATCAGGACGCTTTGCTCTCGTTGGCTCTGACGGGCTGTGAAGGTCAAAGAGAAGCCAGCCCGCAGAGGCCAGTCCACGTCAGGAGTAATTCAATTAGGCTTGTCTCGATCTGAAATATCATCTAATCCACTTATTGCTGGTGGGGAAATGTGTGTATCTGTATTTGTCAAAAGCGATTATATACTTTTATAACCCGCACAAAATTATACAGATTCCATGGAGAAGACAGAGAAAAATTAAGTTGGTAATATTTAATGTCATGCTCTATGTTTTTTCTTTTGAACGTGCATGTGTGTGTGTGTGCACGGTTGCTTGCGTGGTGCGCACATGTACATTCATGTGGAGACCAGAGGACGGGCTGTCATTCCTCAGCCACTGTCCATGTTTCTATTTGTTTATGGCAGGTCTCTCGCTACTCTGGGGCTCATCAAGTTCTCTAGCACTGGTTGCTTAGTGAGTCTCAGGGATCTGCCTGTCTCCACATCCCAAGAGCTGAGGTTATAGGCATATGATATCATACTTGGCTTTTACTTTGGATTCTGGGGAAATTGAACTCACATCCTTGTGCTTGCAAGGTTGAGTACTGTTCCAGCTGAAGCGTCTCCTCAACCCTGAATAATACATGTGTACATGCATATTATAGGTTTCTTCCTTATGTGAAGATCATGCACCATGCAATCCAGAAGGGTCTGTGAGAAAGTATTTACACACAGCTCCTAACTGTATAAAGGCAACCATTCTGTCACCTGCCCTAGATGGCAGAGCATGGCCTTTAGAGCTCTACAACCAGGCTATGTCTCAATGGTGCATCACTCGCCGCTGTCACAGACCCGCCATGCTGGAGAGAAACCGTGTGTGCATGTATCACCAGTAACTCCTCTCAGATCAAATAAAACTGACCTCCTTGAATGCAGAGCGCAGAACTTGGGGATTCCAGGAAGCTGGCTGGTGTGTTAAAGCAATGAGGTGACACACAGCTCCCATCTGCTGTTTCCATGGGACTCAACTTGAGTGGCAGCTCTGAAAGGCTGTGCAATTCACCTGGGTGTCCTCCAACTGAAGCACTATGCAAATACAGTGGAAAAAAACACATCTGCTCCGTGACCCCAGCTGACACTCAGGGATGCTCCTGCTAATAGGGCTGGGTTACCTGGTGGGCTGTCTGCTTTTCAGATAGCCTTAAAAAAAATTCTCCCCAGTCTTTCTTTGTAGATAGCAAGTCCACTGAGAAGCTGATAAGAGAAATTATAATTAACTATTAATAAATAAGACTGCTTCTCAAGGAAAGGCCTTTATTCCCAAAGGCTTCTTGATGCAGTTAGTGGCTAATTGCATACGCGATTCGGTCACCTGTGACCTTGCAGCGAGACCTCTCATTATAAAGAAAGCTTCCCAAAGTTAGTCAATTTGTTCCCAGAAAATGGCATTCATGTAAAATTCTCATTCTGCCTATAAGAATTATCACAGTGCAGGGACACATTGCTTAGAGTTCGGGTCCAATGAAGTTTGAGGGGTTTATTGTATTACATACATTTCATCTAAAATTTCTCCAAACTGATGCAAGAATGTGACAGCAGAGATCCTTCTTTTGTCTTGTGTGTGCGTGGGGGGGGGGAGTGGGTTGTGCTTGCATGTGAATTGGACACACACATACGGAAGAGCACATGAACTCATGTGCTCTTGAATGTGGAGGTCAGAGGAAAGGACAGCCTTGGGTATCAGTCCTCAGGCACCTCTCACCCTTTTTTGACTGAACCAACGTTCTCTCATTGGCCTGGAACTCCGCCAAGTAGGCTAGATGAGCGGCTACCTACCCTCCAGGCATCACCTGTCTCCCTCTCCAGACCCACCATTGCTGGGATTACACATGCATCCTACCAGACGGACATGGCGGCTGTCGGAACCCAGGTCCTCGACTTGCTAAGTAAGTGCTTTACTGACTGAGTCGTCCCCAGCCCAGATCTCCTTTTCTTAACAGGCCTATGCAGCACAGAAAGGAGAACACATGGGAGGGCGAGGGTTGGCAGTCACTGGATAGCAGCCTTCTGCATTGTGATCACGGGGACAGTTTTGTGAGATGCTCCCAGCAGGATGCCCACCCTTCAGACCTATGTCTTCTACTGGTCTAAGACCTACGTGGGCAACGGTAGAAGTTTAGAGACTTCTCAAAAGCCCCAAACTTTCTTATTGTTCAGGATCCAGGAGGTAACATTTAAATGGCAACCAAGACAGGAAGCTCATAAGCCGTTCCTACGATTGGCTTCGAATGGAGCAACTCAGCCCCGAACAGAACTGGGTGCTTCTGCAGCGAGCTCCAGATTGCCATATGGGTTCAGATGAAAGTTAAAGTCAATGAGCTGGCTACTTTTCAAATCAGACACATGACAATTTGGTGGGAACACAGGGGTGGGCTTAGAAAATATACTTTAATTAAAGATCACCGCATGCTGTCCACAGCTTTTCTGTGTTTGGGATTGGCAGTCCCCATAAGTCCACATCAGAGGCCACGGATGGAATGAAAAATACTCGTTCCTCATGTTTTTATAACGCTATTTATAGGCTTTGCTTCTGGTGCTTATAATTTTGTGGCAAGTTGATCTAACAATCTGGTGTCACCGAGGTCTAGTCTGGTATCATAAGCCTCTACCCACAGTGTGACACTGGTTAATATCAAATTCTGTGGTCTAGTTTTATGTCTATCAGCAGGTAATAAAACACTGTAAAGGCATCTCTATGTAATCACATTGTGAATTAGGACGAGGAGTTTCAGACAGAGCTCCTCTTGCTTCTGCTTCTCCATCACCCGAGCTGAGGCAAGGGAGCCTCTCGCCAGGGTAGCACCGGTTGGCATGAACTTCAAGGGAGACAAAAAGAGTCACTGAGTGGAGTCCCGGCCCTGCAGTCTTTGGTTTCCACAGTGCTCGGTAGGTGCTGTATTCATTCCTGCCCTTGTTAGTGAGACAACACCTGATGAGAGCATCGTAAGAAAAGAAGGTTTGTTTTGGCTTAGTTCAGGGATCCAGTTCATGGCAAGGAAAGGCACGTTATGTCCCAGTCAGAAAGCATGCCTGGGCTCAGCAAGTTGGGACTCTAGCCCAGGGAGTGGGATGGCCCATATTCAGCACGGTTCTTCCCACATAATTAATCTACACTATCCCTCACAGGCATGCCCAGAGACTTGTGTCCTTGGTGATTCTAAATCATAGCAAGCTGACAAGATTAACTGTCACGAGCCTCTAGGTTTCCAAGCTCAGTGGTGGTCCAGTGCTCACAGCTCCGGTAGCAAGCATTCCACTGGTCTAGGTGCACACAGCCTTTTAAGACACCTAGGAAGTTACTTGGGAATACTTCCTCTATGTCCTTGCCCAGATCCAAGACCCACCTCCAACCTCTCCTAAGAAGAATAGCCACTGATATGACCACACAGGAATTCTATGAGGTTTAAAGGGTTTCAATGGATGTGAATGATACCAGGAAGTGTGGGAGGCACACTTAGCACCATAGTCTCTAGTCTGTGGTGAGCTATGGGTCTGAGAGGGTAAGTTAGTGTGTCACAGGCCCCCAGACCTTAGCAAAAGCGATGCCAGGATGGAAGTGCCATTCAGGCCTTGGAATCCAGGACTTAGACAGCAACAGCTGCAAAAAATGGAAACAAAGACTTTGATCCATCCAAGGCCACAGTTCTGGGAAAGTCCTTAAATGTACTGGCCTTGCTCGTGGTCTTCTGTAGCTATACTTCTGGCTAACTATTCTTGTTCACTGAGGTGCGTCAACCCAGGATATGGTTTTTGTGTTTCAAAGCTCACCCTGAGAAGGGCTCAGAACTGTGCTTGGTCCCAAACACCCAGTGTAGTCTCCAGCCAGCTAATAAAGACTTTCTAGGGCTTAAACCCCTGTCTGAGTGATCTTCTGGAGTGAATACCTCACAACAAGTGTGCTTCCTGGAGTTCTGTGGGGAACAATACCCTAATAGTTCATTAGGAGAAGAAGGTGCTTCGGGACCACGGACAGACTATAAACTGGGCCCGGAGATCAACCATCTAGCTCCCTCATTGCTAAATGTCCCTTCCCAGCTGTCACTAAAAATGCTGCTTACTCGAGTCCAAAAAACCAACTTTTCCTAAGTTTTCTTTGTTGTTGCTGTTGTTGAATCCACACAGGCCTGAGCTCGAGGAAGCCAATGAAAGGAGAGGCTACAGAGAAGAGCTGTGTGGGCCAAGATGAGTTTGCACAGCTGTGGGCAATAAAACATAGAAGCCATGGCAACCCTCTCCCACGTCCTGATAGCATGTCTGAAAGAAGGTTATTAGAATTATTAATTCACATTAGTGGCTATTAAAATTACTACCTGTCGGTCTGCTGCCTGCAAGTCCTTTTTGTGCATGTCAGAGGAGAGCCGTGCCTCCAGAGGGACTGGGACTCTTAAATAGATTCGTTCTATTGTACGCGTACAGCACTGAATGAAAACCAGCCCATAATAAGGCTCACAGCAAGGTCAGGATCGCACCTCGTGAGGCAAGGCAAGCAGATGCCATGCTTTGTTCTCACGATGGCAAAAGACCAACTGAGCTCGGGGATCCCAGGCTCCTGAATTCCCTGTAAGGGTTTGTTTAAAGTCCACCCTAGTATCGGCTGTTCTGAGGAACGGAGTGGCATATGAAATTTTCTAGCTTGGCGAAGCATAAACAAAACCAAAAGAAATGGACTGAAAATGTGCGCTGTTTGTAAGGGAGTTACGGGGATTCTCAGAAAGCCATGGAAATCTGGCCAAGTGCACTTCCGTTCCCGATTAACAAAACTCCAAGGCAGGTGTTGGCTATTGTAAGCAAAAGAAGAAACTCTTCCAGAGAGAGGCCAGTCTGGGAATAGATCAGGAAGAGCACCCACACAGCCAAAAGGAACATTAGTGTTGTGGAAATGAACAGGAAAAACCACACTCCCAAATGCAGAGAAAACATCCAAATAGGAAACTCTAACTCTGGCTTGGAGATCAAAGTCCACCTTTCTCTAGTGCCCTGAGGTGTGGAGCATGCCTCCCCCCACCCACACACACACCCAACAGGAGACAGTGGTGTCCCATTGGCTTGAACACAAAGGATCCCAGCCAGAGAGCTAGGGATGGGTAAACAGTCCCTTTTGAATTCTGTAGGGGAAGAGAACATTCTCCATGTCTGCCTCTGAGCCACATTCTGTGACTTCTTTCCTACTCCAAAGCAGTGTGACGTGATGATCACCAACTAACTAGAAAGGGCACCTACCTAAATGACTTCTGACACCAGTTTCCACACACCCCACTCCAAACCATTGGAGGGCTCCATTCTACTGTGGTCTGAGTCCAGGGAGAGTGATGGGAGGCTGGCCAGCCAGGACAGCAGCCACGCAGCCACTGTGGTGATTTGAATAGGAAGGCCCCCTCCATGGACTCACATTTGAATGTTTAATCCCCAGGGACACTATTAGGAGGTGTGATTTTGTTAGAGTAGAAAATGCTCAAGTCAAGCCATGTCTCTCTCTGACTGCTACCTCTCCAGCACCGTGCCTGCCTGCATGCTTCCTGCCATGACAATCATGAACTAAACCTCTGAACTGCAGGCCAGCCCCAATTAAATGCTTTCCTTTATGAGAGTTGCCACGGTCATGGCGTCTCTTCACAGCAATAGAAACCCTAACTAAGACAGCCACCGTGTTCTACAGAACTCCAAACACCCACTTCATAAAGGACTTAGGTGTTTATCCAAAATCTCAAAGTGAGCTGAGTTGGTCACAGAGCTCTGGTTTAAAATGTTGATCACTTCAACATGGTGGTGCATGTCTTTAATCCCAGATCTTGGGAGAGAGAGGCAGGTAGACCCATCTCGGTGAGTCTGACCCACCCTGGAACACATAGTAAGTTCCAGGCCAGCTTGGGTTCCACAGCAATGTCTTACCTCATCATCTCAAAAAAAACCAAACAAACAACAAACAAACAAACAACAAACAAACTGAACATGGCAGTGGAGAGGTGGCTCAGTCAGTAAAGTGCTTGTTAAAGAAGGACAGTGACCCCCCCGTTTCATTCCTTGTCACACAGAAAACCAAAGGCTAAGCATAGTGGTGCTGCAATCAAATAAAGAGACTGCATTGGCTTTTTGATAGGGCAGGACTTAGAGAGGTGGGGTAGACAGAACAAAAATGCTGGGAGAGAGCAGGCAGTGTGCCAGACGCTGGTTAGACTCATGCCGGTAAGCCACAGTCAAGTGGCGATACACATTAATAAAAATGGGTTAAACTAATATGTGAGAGTTAGCCAATAAGGGACTAAAGATAATGGGCCAGACAGTATTCAATAAATACAGTTTCTGTGTAATTATTTTGGGTATAAGCTAGCCAGGCAGTGGGAGCCGGAGGCCGGGACCAAAAACAGGCCTGCTCCCTCATTACTACAGAGAGGTAGTGACAGGCGACGCTGGGGCTTGCTGAACAACCAGCCCAGCCTACTCAGTGAGGTCTAAGCCAACAAGAGATTATGACTGAAAAAGCAAAACAAAACAAAAGTGACTCACTCACGAGTCCCAGCATCTGGACCTGCCCCATGACCCCCCCCCCATATGCACACACTTATGCATGCATGCTTACTCACACTTATGCATGCATACTCGCACACACACACACACACACAACACTGAATTTGCTGGAACGTTCTGATGGTTTGTGGGATGTCTAGATAACGCAGTTTGAAATTGAGTAAGCCCCCAGAAAAGGCAGAAGGTTCCTGTGCCCCAAAAGGTCCCACATGGAGACCTTGGGCAGCATGTTGTCATGGAGACAGGCCCCCTGAGTAGTCACTGGGGTTTTCAGTGTTTTTCTGACTTTTTTCACCACCCAGGACACACCTGCACAATTTAATCCCACTCGTGATTCAACACCAGCCAACAAGCCCCCACCAAGTACTTTCTCTGTCCTAGACCGGTGATTAAGGATGGTGGGGGTGCACTGAACATCAAAACACACTGGGCCTTAGTGTGTCCAGACTGTAATATCTTCAAGTTCTTCCGTCCTGACACACCACACCTCTCCTGGAACTGCATTAAAAAGATTTTTGAAGGATTAGCTTCTTAAATATTTGTGTATTAAGAGGGCTTACACTTTCATTTGACTTAATTTTCAAGGTTATCTGGCTCCTTCAAAGAATTAAAAGTGAAGGTTTTTTTTTCCATTATAGAGGAATGAAAATTTTAAGTAATTATAAAAGCTTAAAAGTAGAACGTGGATGCTATTTGAGAAATTGGCACCTACAGACAATCTCCTTCACTTTTCTCCATGTATGCCTCTGTGTGTGCGTGTACCCGTGCATTTGTCTGTGGTCGTATGTAAGGGGAGCTAACAGAGGCCGGTAGAGCTGTCCTGCTGGTCTTCAAACCCTGTCTCTGCCTCAATGTCAAGTTCTGCAGCACCTGCTAAGACTAGACCTACACACCTGCCCGTAAGTTCCGCAAGACACTTTTCTTTTTTATAGTTATCGTCTTGCTTATTTTGTATTGTGTGTATGTACGTGCATGTTGCGTTGGGGGCACGCCAGTGTGCACGTCTGGAGTCAGAGAACAACTTCCACCCTGGGGTGTCCAGCTCAGGTTTCCAGGGTTCAAAAAGAAAGTCTCTCTCTCTCTCTCTCTCTCTCGTGCCTGCCTCAGTGGTGTGTGTGTGTGTGTGTGTGTGTGTGTGTGTGTGTGTGTGTGTGTGTGTGTGTGTGTGTGTGTAGGCCAGAAGTCAGCCTCAGATGCTGTTCCATACACACTGCCCACCCTGGGTTTTTGAGATAGGTCTCTCACTGACCCAGAATTCACCAAGCAGGATAGACTGACCGGCCAGTGAGCCTCAGGTGCCCATCTGTCTCTGCCTCCCAACTGCTGTTGTGAAAAGCGTGTGCCACCACAGCCAGCTTTGGACGTGGGTGCTGAAGATCAAATTAAGATCCTCAGGCTTGCAAGGCAAGCTGCTTAACCAACTGGGCAATCCCTCCATCCCACAAGTTGATTGTCTTAGCTCACAAAACCGCACACAACCTTAGCACCAGTCTTGGGAACCCTGGCCTCTTGAAGACATCCAGCGCATTCACTTCTAGGTTTCCTGTCTCTTGGCTGCAGTACCGGTTCACCTGCCCCACTCCACAGACCCCTCTGCGGGGATCCCTCAAGTGGTGCTTCTGATTTTAGCTGCTTTTGTTTCCCTGGGGAAGTGTGGGCTGCCCCTTCTTCAGGTTTTACTGGAGGAGACCTTGTCTTTTCCCCAGAAGCTTCTAGCATCTTCTATAGCATGTGTTTACTGACTCTCCTCGGCTGAGACTTTGCTCTATCTCCATCTCCCCATTTCTCTGTATATTCGGAACTATTCTTATCCACTCTGCTGGCCAGGAAAGCTAGAAAGGTATTTTGATGAAGCCGTGTTTCCTCTAACACAGGAGGAGTCTGCCATTTGCCCTTCGTTTCTCTTCCCTCCTCGTCTTCTCCCGAATTACAACAATTTCTTCTTTCAAGAACCAAAACAATTTTCAGACTGGGTCTCACATGCCCTAGGTGGCCTAGAACTCAGCATGTAGCCAACAGTGACTGAACATGTGATCATGCAGCCTCTGCCTTCTGAGTGTTGGAATCGCAAGCATTCTCCACCGTGCTGGCGTTTTACTGGGTTGCTGGGGTGGAGCCCGGGGCTTTCTGCACACACTCTACCCACTGAGCCACACTCCCTGCCTCTCATTCTGTAAATTTAGAATCAGCAGATGCTCCAAGCATCATGAATCAGCCAACTGCACTGAACATCACGCAGATGGAAGACCCAGTGTGGAGGATGCGCTAAAGGGGCTTCTTCTGGGCTGACGGAGTAAAGGGAGTCACCCCTCCCGTAGCTGTCCCCTCCCCCTTCCTGTTTCCTAGACGCAGCCTCCATCAAAGCCTCACTCAATTATTTATTTTCACACAAACAACCCAAGCCTATATCAAACAACCTAAACGTGAACCCTGTTTACTTCCCCTGTAAGACACCTCCTATCCCTTCTCAGCTGTCAGTAACACCTCCCTTCTCCCCAGGCTCAGGAGCAGCCTTATTCCCTTCTTCCGTTTCCTCCTTAGTCCCTGCTCATTCCCAAGGGGCCCCCACACCACTTCCTGAACAGTGATAGCACAAATCGAGCGTTTTTTCTTTCTCGCTTCCCACAGTGTCTCTGGTTTAGCCTAGAGTCATTTCCTGCTGAAGTTGGGGAGAACCTTACCTCCACTCCCAGCTCTCCTGCTTATCTCTTCGTTCCTGGGAGCCTAAGACTTTACTAACAAAATGTCTTATTTTCTCAGTTTCTCATGCTCCCAAACCTCAGATGTGTCCTATCCACGGGGATTATTCTTCCTTTAGATTTCTAGATTGGTTTCTCAGTTCTCAACCATCTAACAATATTTATAGGACCTTCCTTTAATATAAAAATTAGTATTATACTATACACACACACACACCATCTTCTTCTCTTCAGGAGTGGTTTCCTTATACACAACAAAGACTTATTTTGGTGCTGCGTAGCGGATGATTTCTAAACTCTGGTTGTTTTGAAACACAAGTCATAAGATGTGATTGCTGCTATTTCTTTAAGAACATTTCCTGACCTTAGACAGGAAATGGGAAGTGGGACGGCCCAAGAATAGCCTTAAGGAAATGCTGTGTTCTGGAAACCGCTGTGGGGATAACATGGGCCATTTCCTAACCCAGGTAAAGGCAGGAGCAGAGAAAACCTGTCTTCGCTGCTTCACAGGGTGTATTCATGCCGTGGAAACTGTGAAGGGTCTCTCTGTTTATTTTACGGCAGGACCTGAGACCTGGGAATTGATCTGGCTAAAGTTAGGGAGCTGGCTTGCTGCCTGTCTTAAGCACAGTGAGCCTTGCAGCCTGCTCTTTGAATTCTCTTCCTTGTTCTGGGTCCCTCCTCTGTGATGTGTGTAGTAGTTGGTTCTGGCGGGAGATCCTTCTGGGTTCCACGAAAGTGCCCTGTTTCCTCTGGTCAAAACTCACTGCTCCTTAATAGTCTCTGTGACACTGTGGAAGGGCTTTTTCTTATTGGCATGTGTGCTCAGGGATGGCTCCTTGTGACTCCGTTTTGTAGGTTTCTGTTCCGCATCACTTTGTCCCCATGCTCCAGGACTGGCCTGGAAAGTGCAGAACAACTTCCTGTATGAGAAACAGGAAATGAACAAGAAGGGGCTGAGGTCCCCTATGCCCTTTAAGAGTGCACCCCCAACAGCTAGAAGCTTCTTTTCTCACCACCTCTCAAGGGGTGATCCAGCCATGGGACTCTTAGAGATATTCCGGATTCAGACAAATGTGGACTCATTGGCTTTCTCTCTGGTGCCCTCAGTACAAAGACAGAAATGGCCAAGGCTGTCCAACTATCACAGCTCGATCTCCTTCTAGAGAGTGCCCATCCTGATAAATCCCTAGCCCTTCTTTCTGGGGGGGGTCCCTGAGTACTCTGCTGCAGTCCCTTTCACTGTAGGACCCCTTGGGTTTGAATATGTGGTAGCAGAATGAAGTGAGATTTTTCACTGCGGTAGTTTCAGCGTCTCCTCTAAAACAGCAGCAAGCAGCGTGTGGCTCTGCCACCGTGGCCCCAGCGGTGTGACGTGAAGATAGAAGCTCGCTCTTCTCTTCATGGATCACAAAGGCCTGAGCTAATTAGTGTTATTAGAAAGCCAATTACAAGTGCATTTCGTTTCTCCGTGTGGTGAGAGTGAAGTATGCTGAAGCTGGCTGTGGAGACGTGTTGGCCCGTATCACTGTGGACACAGTCTGGAGCGGCCGTGAGAAGAGGGAGAGGGGCTGGGTAGGGCTTGGGGGTGTGAGATTCTTCAATGTGAACTGGACCCGGCACTCTGGAAATTTTAGACTCCCTGTGGCGATACAGTGAGCTCCTTTCCCTCATTCTGGTCTATTATTCCCAGCTTGCCAACGAATTTCCTTTCTAGGTCATTTGCATTTTATTCTTTCTCTACCTCTGTAGTAGCATTTCAATTGTATTTTAATAAATAAAGACTGCATGAAGATCTGAGAGTAAAACAGTCACACTGGTCAGCCTTACAGACCAGATTATGGTAACACACACATAGTCCCAGTAGACATAATGACAGGCACCTTTAATCCCAGTAGCCACACTAGTTGCCATAGAAGTCAGGTGGTGCATGCCTTTAATCCCAGCCCTAGAGAGGAAGATAAAACGGAGGTGGGGGTTGGGGGGGTGACAGCTCTCAACACACAGTCTCATTCTGAGATTCTGAGAGGCAGGATTGCCATTTCAGACTGAGATCGAGGTGAGAGCCAGTGCCTGTCTGTTTTGCTTTTCGGATCTTCAGGTTGAACCTCAATTTCTGACCCTGAGTTTTTATTAATCGTGCTTCATTTGGCTCCCAACTTTTTGTGGCATGAATTTATGAAAACGCCATTTGCCTGAGACTTTGTAGCCACCAGCCCAGGGCAGGGCTGGGATTGGAATTCCAGCTCTAGGAACCGGAACCCAAACCTCACGACCTGGGTTTGGGAGAAAAACGAAGGCTTCCAGCTCCCATCTGCCTTGGTTTAGTTTCCATGTAAAGATGGAAAATACACAAAGAATCTGGATACTGTATGTTTTTGTGTTGTCTTTGAATTGTTTGACTGCTGAGGAAGGAGCTGCTAAAAGACATTTGATTATTAATGCTGCTGGATTAATTCAACATATATATTTTGAAAATGTCTTGACTTCAAAATTTAAGTCAAAGATACGTTACTTTGGAGAAGAGGTGTTGCTTTTGTTTCCACAGGAAATGAGAATCTGTGGATTCATTCGTGGTTAAGAAAAATAAGGTTTGATGGAGGAAGACCCCTTGAAAAATCTTCAGTGGGAATGGATGACCCAGATGATCCAGGGTTTCAGAGTACGTTTGTTGCCATTTCCTCTGAGTTCTACATCCAGAACAGCCTCAAAACTGCTGGCTGAAATGATCCAGCCTCACAGAATACTCCAGTAAAGACTTGACCATAATCCTAAATTTTGGGGGGTTCCCATAAGATTATCAGCACCCCAAATCAGCAGGAAGTAGCCTACAAAACTATGCCCACATTCCCCCCAAAAATGGATTATGGCTGTTTGTTTTTGTTTAATGTGTTGGTTACAAGTTGTTATGGATAATGGTCAGTTTAAAAAAACTAAACAAAGGAGATTAGATTCAAGGGTCTTGTTTTGAAAAAAAAGGGGGGGGTGGGCAGTTGTGGCATGCACCTTTAATCCCAGCACTCTGGAGGCAGAAGCAGGCGAATCTCTGTGACTTCAAGGTCAGCCTGGTCTACAGAACAAGTTCCAGGATGGGGTCCATATCTACTGAGAAACTCTGTCTCCAAAAACAAAAAAAAAAAGAAAGAAAGAAAGAAAGAAAAAGAAAAGAAGGGGGAAGGGAGGAAAAGGGAGAAAGAAAAGGGAAAAGGAAAAGAAAAAAAGGGATATAAATATGATATGATAGAAAGGCAGATTATTGAATCTACTCTGAAAAGAAAAAGGGAGGATATAGACATGATAAGATGAAAAGTTAGATTATTAAATGTACTTTTAAAAAGCAACTATTAGTTTTAAATGTTTTACATTGGTTTTACTTTTGTATATTGATATAAATTTGAGATTAATTTTGTTAAAACATACTGTACATATATTTCTATTCTTGTTCAAGGGATTGTACCTATACAACTCATTTAACAATGCAATGCAAATTTCTAGGCCTTGAAAATTATTATTACCAACTGTTTAGGTTAATAAAGAAATATAGGTTAGTAGTTAATCACCCAGTATAATCAAACTTGTAGTCACATTAGGTATGTTTTCAAGGTCAAAGATATCATTTAGATAGATAGGTCATCTTCAAACACTTCAGAGATCTACAAAATATGGCATTTAAGATGTTTTAATAACCTAGGTTCTTTTTTATCACAATGAGACATGTCTGCTCCTGGCAGCACTAATCTACTGCAGAGAAGATAGTGGGCATCAAAGAAATTCCACATGGAGTTTACTTTCTTTGTGACAAAAGTAAGCCACTGGGCAAGAAAATGCCCCTGCCTCAACTCCTGACATTATGCTGACCTAATTAGACAAGCAGGACACAAAATATCCTGCTTCACAGAAAAGTCTGTTGAATATGCTAGGTCTGTAGGCTGAAGATGGATGTCCCGACATTGCAGAGGAACTTTGGGTAACTGTCCAGGAAGCAGGCTGTTTACACCATTACTCACAATTTTTTGGAAGTCGCTTGCTTGTACTTCCTGCTTACTCAGTTAATATTACTTCCTTCTTGGGTCTCCAAGGGAGTTGAAGATTAGATGGCTATAGTTAGAGTTTACCAGATAAAGAAAACAAGTTATGATAGAAAGTAAATCATGCATAAGACTTTGGACTCATCAAGATAGGGTAGATATGAAATATTTTCTCTGAGTTTGTCGAATGTAAGCGGACTAGACATTGTCAATGTATTTATTGCCTGTGTATATTGTATATAGTCATTGTACTTATTGTATATAGTTTTCTTGTATTAGTTTTAGCCTTCTTTTTTATTTTAGACAAAGAGGGACATGTAGTGGCATTCCAATTGTATTTTAATAAATAAAGACTGCCTGAAGATTTGAAAGTAAAACAGTCTCACTAGTCAGATTTACTGACCAGGTTATGGTAACACACAACTTTAATTTCAGTAGCCACAATGACACACACCTTCAATCCTAGCAGCCACACTAGTTGCCATAGAAACCTGGCAGTGCATGTCTTTAATCTCAGTGGTGCACACCTTTAATCCCAGCCATAGAGAAATATAAGACGGGAGGAAGACAGCTGTCAACACACAGTCTCATTCTGAGATTCTGGGAGGCAGGATCACTATTTCAGACTGAGGTCGGGTAAGAGCCAGGAACTGGCTGTTTTGCGTTTTGGATCTTCAGGTTGAACCCCAATTTCTGACCCTGAGTTTTTAATAATAGTACTTCAAACCTTGTACTCTTAGATTGTGTTAAGGTCACGTTAAACACTTTGTGGTTTGAATACGGAAAGTCCCCCAAGAAGGCGCACTCACTTGAAAGATTTGTAAAAACTTCAGGAGTTCCAGTCTTGCCATTGTGGGTCTGAAGGTCCCGTGCCTTCCCTCCATGGTGGACTGCATTCCTCAAACTCTGAACCAATTCTTTCTCCTTGATGTTTTTCAGCATGCTTGGTCACAGCATCAAGAAAACTAATGCAGACCAACCTGTACAGACCTTCTTCATCTGTGCTTGAGAAACACCCACCTTTGCCACCCCTCTTCCCATTCAGTCATCTAGGTAGGGCTTCACAACCTTGCTGGATGCCTCTCTACCTCTCCTTTAGCTGCTGTGTCTTATTGTGGACTTGAAGATTCCTGATTTTCCCCTAGGAATCTGCAGCCAGCTAAATTAGCTAATGAATGTAAGAAATTCAGCCCATTATTTCCTTTAAAGCCAACTGATACTAGAATGCTAATAGCATCTGTTACAACGTGCATTATCTATAATCTGTATCCGTCTGATTTTCATTTGTATAAACATGCTTTCATAGCAACCTGTGCGCTAACACAGCTTTGAGGAGAGATGCCTTTTTCTGTCGGGTGCTTTTATTGGATTCGCACTCAGTGGCCCCCACTGGCAGTACAGAGGCACATGTATCCATCTTATGTGCTCTTTTCCCTCATTAGACTCCGTGCTTCTGACCATGCAGCACTGTGCTCATTTTGGAATGGGTACCACAAACCCCCGTGGACAGAAGACATCCCCTAGTTTTCAGAAGTCCTTACTCAGGACTCTGTTCTGCCAAGCTGGTACCCCTGCTAGCACACTTTCTTCTGCTGTACAGTTTGGAGACTCCCATGTGCCATTCTGGAAGCTTCGCTGCTGCTCCCCGATCTGCTTTCCATAGCTCCAAACCTCATCACCACAGTCTTATTATAGAACCTTATGCAGTTCCCATTCTTCATTTGCCTTTGAGTGTAAGCAAAATTGACCTTATTAGATAGGCCGCTCTTTATGGCTACTCAAAAGTAAATGAGACCGTCAGCACAGAGTCGTCTAATAAAGACATTTGCTTACTGTAGCCTGTGCTGTCACAGCTGTGTGTGCCTGTGTGCACATGTGCGCATATGTCTGTGTGTCTGCGCCTTCCTGTGCTCCTGCACATGTGTGCCACTGCATGTGCATGAACGTCTGTGCATCTCTCTGTGTGTGCCAGTGCCTCCGTGTGTCTGTGTGCCAGTATGTGGGTGTATCTGCATGCCAGTGCATGTGTATGCCTGTGTGTGTCTAAGCTTGGTCACACACGTGTGTGTGCGTGTGTAAACATAATGTCAATGCTTATGCCTCTAAAGAAAGTGCCCAAGAAGTCACAACATTACTATCAAGTGCACAGCAAGTCACTTTGCTGCTACTCTGATAGTGCCTCGCGCACACTGGCTGCATGGATGACATTTACGCTGGTATCACCTCCACCTTTTCCATGAGATTTGCTTCCTCCATCTTTTATAAGCATCTTTCTTGTATCAGTTTATTATCAGTAGAAATTTATCGTGGTTTCCTTCTATATCGGGTGGCACTCAATACGCGGAACTTCGCCTGTCACTAAAATGAGCCCTTCCTTTGCACCCCAGGACATGGTGGTGCACTCTTTAAGTCTCCCTTTGGACAGCTGATGTGTCCCTCCACCCTGTATTCATCTGTGAGCCTTTGTTTTGCATGGGAGCAGTCAGAGCTGACCTTTGGAGCCACTTCTAGCAAGGATGATCTGCACTCTGTTCTCTACGCCCTACCCAATGTGAAGAAGGTTCCAGTAGAATCTAGGTTTGTTGGCCACAATTCAAAGTGCAATTATTTATGTTTCTGAGAAGTCGTAGGCCTCCAGGCCTTGGAATGTTCGAGAAGGGGGCATCCAGATGTGTACCATGATCCCCACTCTTCCTTTGATTCCACTCTCCACCGAGGGCTTTGTAGCTCACAGTGATGACGCTGTACGCACAGGCACCTCCTTCCCCTCTTCAGCCTCTGTGCAGGTGAACTCCTGAGGTGGCTCTGGGTCCTGTGGAGCAGCTTCATCCTCAGCTTCTGTCTGGCAAGTGGATCTCTTGCCTGCCTCCTTGAGTCCATTTAAATCATGCCTACTTCTACACAGCTAACAGTCTTTGCTGTCCCCAGCCATCTAGAACCATGCTCAGTGTAGTGCTGGTGCTCTGTGGGTGAAGAATTTCAGGATTTGCTGTGATGGCTCCTGCAGATCCTGCCTGAACCAGGAAGAGAAAGGTAATCCCGCCATGTGAGCAGAGCTAGCTCCTGGTAATCCTGCCATGGGACAGAGGTAGCTCCTGGTAATCCCACCATGGGACAGAGGTAGCTCCTGGTAATTCCGCCATGGGACAGAGGTAGCTCCTGAGGCAAGCCTCAGCTTTACACTTTCACACATTACCTAAATCAGACACAATCATTTTCAGAAAGAGCATTATATTACCTGCAGATGGTAGGGATCCCTGAGACTCCCTGGGTGAGAGTTGTATGTTTTTGTATGTTCTTAGGTGTGTAGAGATCAGAGGACAGCCTTGGGTGTTATTCATCAAACACTGTTCACCTTTTGTTGTTGTTGAGACAGGCTCTGACCTCTCAATGCCCTGGAGCTCACCATGTAGGTTAGGCTAGCTGGCCAGTGAGCCTCAGGGATCCCCTTATCTCTAACCCCCCTCCTCACCCTTTGCCCCAGATGCATCGCCACTACTAGGTAACCATGGGCTACCACGCCTATGCTTTTTCCGTGGACTCTGGAGATCAAACTCAGCCTTGGGCTTGCTAGACAAGTGCTTTCCGCACCAGGCCAGCTCTTGGCCCGGCATGGTGTGTCTGTCTAACCCTTACACACTTGTGGAATCATTGGAGACCGCATCCTGTCTGGAACCTGAAAGTCCCACTGGAGGGGAGCTTTGTCCCAGCAAGGCCCCTCTCAGTGGCTCCTCCTTGTCTCCAGCTCCTTCCTCATGTGTCTGCTCTCTTCTTACTCAATTGCAGCTTTCCTGCCCTTTGGGTCACCAAGCTCCGTTGGAGTCTGAGGAAATAGCCAAGGTGTCCCCCAAAAGCAAACGGTGTAGGTACCCAGCTCTGCAGCCTGCCTGTGGGGATACTCGCCTTTCCCTAGCAGTGGTTTAGATGGAAGCTGCGGCCAGTGTCATTCACATTCCTGGTGCTGCCCACACATCCTTCCGGTAATATGTAGCGGGGCTGCCTCTGCAACCGTGTCACACCTTCACTCGGAAGGCTTACCCAACTGCACTCTGCTCCTCTCCTCGGCCCACTTACCCGGGCCGCTGCCAAGTCATCCGTCACCTCAGCCTCTGAGTGAGGCAGAAGCCGCCCCATGTCCAATGTTTATTTCATCTTCTTTCAACTGTGGAATCTGAATCACAACTGAAATGTTGGTGAGTCACGCCCGAGTTCCCACTCACAGCATGCCAGTGTGGGCAGCCACTGTCCTTGGAAATGGGCTTTCTCCTGGTGACGGAACAGCGCTCTCGGCCACCTCCGGGGTGGCCCTCTCATTCCCCATTGAGCCTCGGGGTTCTCTTCCCTCGCACCCAGATTCTCCTCTGAGCAGTGAACACTTCCCTTCTGCCTGCAACAGACCCTCCAACCTCTGAAGCCAATTGGTTCCCATGCTTCCTAGGTCTCCTCCCTCCTTCCGGCCAGTGGAGCAGTAGCTACTCTCTCATGAAGTCTCTGGGGATGGCAGGTTCATCCTAATCCTAGCACCATTCTCCATCATGTTGGTGTCTGCACGCTTCCAGAACTTTCTTCCCAGGGCCCAGACTACCTTGGCGGGCCCCTTTGCAGCCTTCTCTTTCGCTCCTCACATGGTTCTGGGATTGTTACAGCTGACCTATTATCGTGATCTTCCCTGTAAAAACCCACCCAGACGAGGCTCATGCTCCTCCCAGATTCATAGGAAGGGAGAAAGTACGCAGAGGTGTAGGAGTTCACTACCATGACCAGACTTCTAGGAGCACAGCATGTCTCATCCATCTAAAATATCATTCACTGGGCTTCTGTTAGTCCACAAATCAGCTTCCAAATAGTGACACTATTAATTATGAATGCTCAGCCTAGCTTAGGCTCATTTCTGGCTAGCTGTTTTAACTTAATCAGTTTCTCTTTTTCTACCTTCTGCCTTGGGCCTTTTCACCTTCTTTCTGTATAGCTTATTTTCTTTATTTCTTGTGTCTGCTGGCTGGCAGCTGCCTGGCTTCTTATCCTGGGTGTGTCCCTCATTCTCTCTCTTCTCTCTTGTTCTTCCCCCTCTTGTGCCTACATATCCTCTCCTATTTATTCTCTCTGTATACTAGCACCGCCTATCCCTCCCACACCTAGCTCTTGGCTGTCCAGCTTTTTATTAGACCAATCAGGTGCCTTAGGTAGGCAAGGTAAAAAAAAATGCAACAGTTCTTTACATAATTAAACAAATGCAGCACAAACAAATGCAACACATCTTTACATAGTTAAATATTCCACAACAATGCCACTTCTGGGCTGGACAGAGAGACTGAAAATAGCAAACTGCATAACAAATATGTATTTAAGACAAATTTTTAAAATTCTCTGATCATGATATCATGGTAGACACACACAGCAGCTATGCACCAACTCCACCAAGAGCTTGAGCTATGCTCTGTGTTTACCCGTACAGATGCCAGAATGTTCTGGGAAGCCATGGGCTGTGGGAACTCACCGTTTTCTCTCCTGGTCCATCATTGCGCTGCTGTGTCTGTACATGAGAGCAGATGAGGACCTCTGTTTTCCCAGGGCACTAGAGGACCACAGGCCAAGAGAAGATAACAAGACAGATAGGGTAGACCACATGGTTTCCCATATCAGACTGACAATGAGCCTGTGTATTATCTCAAACTCACTTAATCAGAACCAGAGTCAGCAGCAGGTAGTGTACACCTGTGCCTTTGTCACCTCGTCATGGTGACACAATTAGGGCAGTGGTTCTCAACCTGTGGGTCTCGACTCCTTATAACAGTAGCAATATGACAGTTACGAAGTAGCAACAAAAATAGTTGTATGTTTGGGGGTCACCACGACATGAGGAACTACATGGAAGGGTCACAGCATTAGGAAGGTTGAGAACCACCGACCTAGGGTTATCTGAGAAACGGGCTAGATCCTATGGTACTGTGGGGATGTCTGTGGGGGATTATCTCGATTGTTAGTAGAGGCAGGAGGACTCAGTTCACTGTGGGTCGCCCCATGCCTGCATAGGGGATTCTGAGCTGAATAAGAAGGCTAGTTCAGTGTGACCCTGAGTGATCTCGTTGAGACAGTGTTCCTTCTTCCCTGGTTCCTGCTTCCAGTTCCTGCTTGATTCCCTGTTCTCTCAGTAAGGAACTGTAGCCTGGATGTATAAACCACATAAACCCTTTTTCCCCTCAACTGCTTTGAGTCCTGGTGTTTGTTACAGCAGTAGAATGAAACTAGAACCACCGAGATCCCAATCCCAGAGAGTCCGAGGGCAGGGCTGCACAGCAGACCTTGCCTTACAAAAGCAAGCAAACAAACAACAACTAAGAACCTCAGTATACTGGACGCTCTGCCTGCTGGCCACTGACCACTCTCTTTGTCCTCCTGTGCAGAGAACTACTGGTCTTTTATTTGTCAAGCGGTCTGTGTCAGCCCTCTCCCTGTGTGACATCGCCATGCTACAACATTTCTAACATCCTCCTGCTTTTTAAAGCCATGTCACTTTTTGGTGAGTTATATCCGGACCCCATCAGTTGTCTGCAGTGTGTTGGTGCACTGGTTTTCACACCCCAGTGTATTAAGTAGTGTTCAACGTCATATTTCGCCCCATATTATTTCTGTAATAAATTCTAACTTATACGACTAACACTATCTAACCAAATCCCTTTAAGGAAATATTTTGTGTATCTCTTTGCTCTACTTCATCTTCAGTTGTTTTGTCTGTGCAATGTCAGGCACCAAATGCAGAACCTTGCACGTGCTCTGTGAGTGTTCTTCCTCTCAGCCGAATCTGTGGCCCCTGCCCTTCATTTTCTTATCTGTCTTTAAATTGCCTCTTTGAATGAACATATACCTAGATTTTTTTTAATGCTATGCAATCAAATGGCCTCTCCAGTAGGGACATAGTTCTTCACGCTAACCACATTAGCCTTACGTTCAGACTGATTTTTATCTTTGTAACCTACCATTCTCTCTGAGTTTAGTGCATCAGACTTTTGCTGTGATGGAGTGCTTCTGCACATTGTTTCTGTGTTTGAAACCATTCCTTGTTCCGTTACTCTTTTGGTAACTGTAGGTTATGCCTCCATTTTTTAGTAGCAGCCTTTAATATTTTCTTTTGAGGGGTAGGGTTTTTGTTTCATTTTGTTTGTTCTTGATGATGTTTTGGTTTTGAGACAGAGTCTCACTCGGTAGCTCTGGCTAGCCTAGAACTAGCTCTGCAGCCCAGACTAACTTTGAACTTGGGTGCATCTTTCCAACTCTGCTTTCCCAAAACTGGAATACAGGCAGGTGCTCCCACTTACCTGACTAGCTGGTAAAGTTTCTAAATGTATATCTTATCCTTTATGTCCTATGTGCTTCTCTTGCTCATGACACCGGGTCTGTGTCTCAGCAGCTCCCAGAAGAGTGACACCCTCTTCTTACTCAGCGTATCTTCCTTGGATTCTTAGACTTTTCAAAATGATTTAGTGATACAAAATAAAAAATAAAGGTTTTATCTCTTAATCAAATTTGCTGTTATAATCTCTTTAAATATCCATTGCAGTCATCGCTCCCTGCAGAATAGTCTTAACTTTTAATGTGCTATTAGTTTATATGTTATTTAGTTTGCTCGTTTGTTAGCTTTTGAGATAGGGTTTTGAGGTAGGGTCCCATGTAGTCCATGCTGTCTCAGATTCCCTGTATAGCCAAGGATGACTTTGAACCCCTGCCTCCACCTCCTGAGTGCTGGGATTACAGGTATGGTTTATGTGATGATAGATATCTAGGCCAGGGTTTTGTGCTAGCGCTCTATCAAATGCACTACACCCCGAGCCATTCTGTACCTTTAAATGTCTTCCTCCCTTTGGTCCTACTCTTGGCTGGTTTGAAAATCACAGTGACGATTATTGTCGTTCAGCTGTGCATTTAGCTGCCATTCATGTACAAATGACCTCTTCTGGAGTGTTCAATTTATTCTTCATCTTTGAGATCTGCAAGATCTAGAGCCACGTAGGAGACAAACCTCTGGGCATCTCTGGGAATGGCTTTCTAGATGAGGTTAGCTGAGATGGGAGATCTTCTTAAGCTGGCTGAGCACCAGCAATCTTCTCCCTCCACTTCCCCACAGCCGACAACCAGCTGCCTCCCACTCCTGCTGCCTCGGGCTGTGCTTCCCTACAGCAGACACAATGTGACCAGCTGCCTCCCACTGCTACTATCATGCTGTTGCCTTCACCAAGGACTGTCCCCTCGCACTGTGACTGAGCCAGAACAAACCCTTCCTTTCTTAAATTGCTTTTGTCGGGTATTTTCTCTCAGCGACAAGAAAAGCTAACGATAACAATCATTAGGTGTTTAGTTATGTGCTTACAGAGTTTTACATTTTAAATGACATCATTGTGCTTTTCCATTGTTATCTTACTGATTTTTTTTTAAAAAAGACAGGAATAGCATTTTATAAGGAGTATTTATTTTCAAATTTGGGAGGTTTCAAGAATCTAGACACATGACGCATCACTGTTAAGCACTTATTCATAAAATGCTTTGTTCAGTGCCTGTGACTTAGCTCTTTGATTTACATAATGGTCTCGTTCATTATTTTTGCCTCCTTTATAGATGAGAAGATGTCCTGCAGGGTCTGAAAAGCATGGGCCCTGTGTAATCTATCCATGTAACTCAGGGTGGACAGAATGTGGCATTCAAAATTGTTACGTATTTGTTTTTGCTCTATGCTCCAACAATTCCATTTTCTTTATTCTTATCTTGAACATATATTGTGGAATTGGTCAGCAGACAGATTCTTGTTACTGGCAGTACTCTTCAGCTTTTTGTCAGTGTGACATAATCCAGGGACATCTGGGAAGGGGGAACCTTGACTGAAAAACAATGCCTCCATCAGATTGACCGGTGCCAAATCTGTGGGGCAGGCACCTTATTGATTAACAATTGGTGTGGGAGGGCCCAGCTCTCTGTAGGCAGTGCTGCCCCTGGGCAGGTGGTCCTGGGCTGTGTAAGAAAGCAGGCTGAACCAAGCCATGAATAGCGTCACTGAGCTGCATTCCTCCACCACCTCTGCCTCAGTTCCTCCCTCCAGGTTCCTGCCTGGCTGGAGTTCCTGCATGGGCTTCCTTCCGTGATGAAGTAGAAACTAGGTATTGTGTAACAGTTTCCTCTGAGATTGAAACATTCTATCCTAAAGGGAGGCGCCATAAGCAGGAAGATAAACAATTCAAAATAGCTTTAGGAAGTCCATGAAACTGACCAGATTCACTAGGCCCCTTCCTACCAGAGTAAGCAACAGAAGCTGACAGTCAGAATTGCCAAGAAGAAAGTACCTGTCTGATAATCTAAGCTGCAAAGAAGATTTGCAGACAAGCTGGCCTTCAAATAAGACTCTGAAACCAGACCTGCTACCTTGAGGAAGTTTAGGCCAACTGAGTCACTTGGAAAGGACCCCCTTCAAACTGTTACCCTGCCTATAGGCTGTGCAGTGTGCTCCAGTTTACCAGTTTTGTGAGCTGTCACCCATGTTGGGGTGAACCTTGGTGATGCAGCTGTCTTTGAGTTGTTTCTGCTCCTATAAGTGACCCCTTACCCAGACTCCTGTAAGTAACCTCTGGCTTACCAAGTTGAACTTGGGTGCTTTCCATACTCGGGTATGTATTGGGCGCCCTATCTGGGGGGAGTCGATGTGTAGGTGTGGCATCTGCCCAAGAAAAGTTTTGTCACACAACACCCAGAAAACTGTTCTCCCCAAGTTGGTTTTGATCATGGTTTTAGTCACAACAATAGGAAAACAAGCTAGGACACTTGTGAAGACTGTTCAATTAGTACATAACCAAAAAGCAATAGACTCTTGGGACACAGACCCAGGCAGTGCTATGAGCCTCTGTTGTTTGGGCTGCAATGAGCAAGTGTGAGTGCATCCCACAGCCCTTCATGGACAGTTCTGTTTGTTTTCTTCTTGTCTTGTATCTAATTCTGTCCCTAGTATGGTGATAGATGCGTACTTAGATCTTCAACATATCCTTGCTGCATGAGTAGCCTTCCAGATGCCTACACAGCGAATTTGAGAGTTTTCCCGGTCCTCCAGCCTGACATGAGACAGAGACTGTCAGGCAGGGTCATAACTGGTGCCCTGTTACCAGGCACAAGACTCTAGGATGTGATGCCTTCTGCCAGTTAGATTAGCAAGTATTACAATTGCCATGTCCAGGAAATGCTCGGTCCTCCATCTCAGTGTCCTGTTCCCCCATCCTCTAAGTCCCTGAACCTGACAGTTAGGGTGAGTGCACAGCAATGGTGGAGCACAGTCTTTGTCTGCCTCCTGCCTGGCCTTTCTGGTTATTTTTGTACTTCAGTGTCTCATCTGCCTCCTGAGACTTCGGGGCTGGGCATATATTTTATTTATCTGAATTTTAAAGGCTTTCATCCTTTGTAAGGACAGATAGGTTAAAGTGCTCTTCTGTTCCGCCTCTGGGGCTGTTCTTTGTTTTATCAGTAATGTGTGGGCCGGAGAACAACTTGAATAGAATCTGTTCTGAGTGGCTGACTAGAATTCTCCTAAGGGGTGTTGTCCTGAGTTGGGAGAGAGGTCTCCATCCTAGTACAACAACCTTAAACCTTTACATGCAGAGGAGGGCTGACCCAAGTTTCCCGACAGATGGATGCAGCTACATCCTGCCAATGATAACCATGATTGCAACCCAACACACATTTAAAGTTGCTTTAACTATCACGAGGGCTTTTGCCTGATGTTTTGGTGACTATGTTGCAGAGTTCTGGAGTGTGAGCTTTCATAGGTGACAATGTTGTAAGAAGGAGACAGAGGGAGATTTGACCACAGAGGGCCATGTGAAATAAGGCTGGAGAGAAGCTTTTCTGAAGATAGACAAAGGGGTCAGAAGCCAAGGGTCACTGTTGGCCACCAGACAGGGAACGGATGAAGATACCTTCTGCTGTTGGAGCCTGCAAGTGGACTAGCTCTGGGAGCACTTTGGTTCTTTCCAATAAAAATATAGGTGTGACTACTAGAAATAGAAAAGAACAAGGTACCTTGTTTTAAGTCACCGAGTCTGTGACACCTCATTACAGCAGCAACTGGAAACACTGCACGTGATGGAAATCCTATGTATTCACCTCCTAATATAAGATGACACAGACTCGGGAAGCCCTGAAGTCCAGAATCCTAAGGTGTGGCTGGTACCCTCCCATAGACTGAGGGCTCGGACTGCATGAAAAGGAGAAAGCAAGCTGAGCTTCAGCATCCACCTCTCTCTGCTTCCTGACTGCTGATGGACACCATAGGACCTCCTAGGCCTGCCATCACACCTTCAGCACAGGATTGACTGTACCCTCAAACTGTGAGCTTTTGTTGGGCATTCTTATTACACCTACAAGACAAGTAACTAGCAGAGTCCCCAAATCCAGAAATTATGAACCCAGGAGAAACAGCCCAGAGCTACCCTGTGAGCTCTTAAAGTAACCTGTAGCTCACAAGCTGAATTTCAGTCTCTGATTCATGAGGGGTACTTGAATTTCTTAACTTTTTCTCCACTTTAACCAATTAACTGTTGACAGAGATTTCCGTTCTGCCTGGTCCTGCAGTCATTCAGTCCCAAAGAAACACACAGAGGCCTACATTAATTATAAGCTGATTGGTCTATTAGCTCAGGCTTTCTTACTAATTAACTCTTACATCTTACATTAACTCATAATTCATGTCTGTGTTAGCCACATGGCTTGGTACCTTTTATCAGTGAGGCATTCTCATCTTGCTTCCTCTTGGTCTGGGTGATGACTGCAGACTGAGCCTTTCCTCTTCCCATAATTTTCCTGTTCTTGTTGCTCCGCCTATACTTCCTGCCTGGCTACTAGCCAATCAGCGTTTTATCAAAGCAGTACAACTCACAGATCTTTACAGGGTACAAGATCATTGTCCCACAGCAAATTAACCATTTACAAAAAGGTGAAGCAATATGTCTTGGTTCATGCTTCTGTTTCTATAAAGAGACACCATGACCACCTCAGCTCTTATCAAGGAAAACATTTAATTGGGGTGGCTTACAGTTTTAGAGGTTCAGTCCATTATCATCATGGCAGGACTTGGTGGCACGCAGGCAGACATGGTGCTGGAGAAGGAGCTAAGAGTTCTACACATTGATCTGCAGTCAACAGGAAGTGAACTGTATCCACTGGGCATGGCTTGAGCATATATGAGACCTCCAAGCCCACCTCCACAGTGACACACTTCCTCCAAAATGTCCATACCTACTCCAACAAAGCCACACCTCCTAATAGTGCCATTCCCTATGAGGGGCATTTCTTTCAAACTACGACACAATATGAATGATCAATTGTTTATTGTTTTGATTCTCATCTGGAGGTGCTCTGTGGAATCATCCATATTTTAGCTCTCTCTAATCGTATGGTCATGACTGAAAGCTGACTTCTGAATTTGGTATCTATTGCAACCCATTTGTTTTGTTCTGTGGGATACTTTTAAAAAAATATCATTAGAAAAATCTGTGCTCATTCTTCTGGAAGAATTGTTACTAAGTTTCTGGTGTATATTCACATGGTTGTTTTTGCTTCACAACACTAAATAACAATTTATTTAACAGTTCCTTCAAGGGCTTACCCTGGAGATGAGTCTATAGAGAAGAGTTTTATCAAGTTAATGTCAAGAAAGTAAAGACATTTCTAGCAAGTCTTCAGTCATTTCTCCTGCTCTCCTACACTATGAATGCTGAAGTTTGATTGTGTGCTAGTGGTGGATAGAAATGCCGAGTTGGAGGCTGGGATTTCCTAAAGGTGCATGTGTTGATGTCTGAACCACCGGTGGTAAATCTAGGATATGCTCAGCTGGAAGCAGGAGAGGGAGGAGGGTCGGGAGTTGAGAACTTCTCTGTCCTGAAGATTTTCCAGTTAGAAACGTGCCCAAGTCTATGGCTTTGTCAGTCCCCAGCACTGCAGAAACCACACATGGTGGCAAATGACTGTCATACCGGCATTTGGGAGGTGAAAGGAGGGGACCAGAAATCATCGAAGGAGGGGACTGAAGTCATCCTTGGCTACATTTTGAGTGTGAGCACAGCTAACTTTACAAGCAGAAATAAAAATACGCTAGACGGTAATAATAAGTGAAAAATGAAGGGAAAAAGCCAGCAGACTTCGCTGCAGAGGGCTCCCGTGAGGAAAGATGCTCCCCCCCATTGTTAGTCATTGGGGATTTGGTGAAACACGTGTCACTAGGGTTGGACTTTGAGGTTTCAAGTCCTCTTCCCAGTGCATGCATGTGCTCCCACCATTTCTGCTTCGGGCTTGTGGCTCAAGATGTGAGCTCTCGGCTTTCAGCTTCCTGTTCCAGCGGCTATGCCTGCCACATGTTGTCTGCAACCAAGTTGCGCCACTGTTATAGACTAACACCCTGGAAGCAGAAGCCAATGAACCTTTTTTCCTATAAGTTGTCTTGATCATGGTGATTTATCACAGCATCAGGAAACTCACTAAGACACTGCCTCTCTTAGTCTAGATGGAGTTGCTATTCCTGCAACAAAGCACCATGACCAAAGGTAAGTTGGGGAGCAAAGGGTTTATTTGGTTTATACTTCATATCGCTGTTCATCAGTGAAGGAATTCAGAACAGGAACTCAAACAGAGCAGGGATCTGGACAGGAGCTGATGCAAAGGCCATGGAGGGTGCCGTTTACTGGCTTGCTCTGCCTGATTTCTCATAGGACCCAGAACCACCAGCCCAGGGATGGCCCCACCCACAATGGGCTGGGCCTGTGCCATCAATCAGTAATGAGAAAATGCCTTACTGACTTGTCCACAGCTGGGTCTTATAGAGGCATTCTCTCAGTTGAGGTTCCCTCCTTTCAGATGACTGAAGCTTGTGTTAGGTTGATACAAAACTGGTCAGGATGCTGCTTAAAGCCACGCTCTTCATCTCCACACACCCATGGGAGTAGCTGAATTACATATGTACATTTACCCCAGGCTGGCCAAGAATGCTGAGGGACTTTCCTCTTCCATGGAAATGGGAAACGGCACAGTCACTATGGGGAAAATATTATGGTTTATTATAAAACTAAACACATGCTTATTATAAGATCCAGCAGTAATACTCCTGGACATTTATTCTGGAGAAATCAAAAGTCAGGTTTGCATGAAAACCTGCACCCAAGTGTTTGCTGGGGCTTCGGTTCTAACCCTACACCTGTGAGCAAATGTCCTTCAGAGGGTGGATGCTGAGTGAACTGTGCTATGTGTGCATAATGAGCTACTATCCAACAACGAAAAACACCTTGACCCTGTTGGGGCACATGCCAGCTCTGTTGGATTGCCAGGGATCGGTTCAGAATGCAAAAAGCTGACAGCATGGTTTACATGTGTCATGACTCCATTCCCAAGAAATTTCTGAAATCCTGCAATGATGGAAGTGAAGCACGGGTAAAGAGAGGATTGAAAGTGTATCTCAGTGGTAGAGCATTTGCCTAGGATGCTAAAAACCCTGAGGTCCACCAGCCAGCTCTGCAGAAGCCAGTAAGCAAGCAAGCATATTGCCAACATCAGGGAAGCAAAGAAAGGAATGGGAGCAGTCATGGGCACAGATGTCCCAAAGGGATGGCCCTTGTCATGGGACTGCCCGTGTCTTGACTGGGGACGATGGACCACATCAGCCTGCACATGGAATAGAATCCCACAGAATTCAATGTGCATGGGAGCAAGTGCATATAACAAGACTATCTGAGGTAGGCTGCTGGAGGTCTCCAGTGTTCATGTCTCAGTTCTGTCAGGGTTTGGTCTGAATACAATGGAGGTGGCGGGTAAAGGATCACTGCTTTCTCTCTTACTGCCTGGGGATCCAGTCAGCTACAAATGACATTAGAAGCCTGTCCTAGAACATCATGTGCAGGCAAAAACCCGATCTTAGGTTAGCAGGTACGTGCTTCTGAGGAATGCTCATCCTGGGGAGAGGGAACATTAGTTGGGGGACTCGGAAAATGTGTGTGTGTGTGTGTGTGTAAGGAAGGAAGGAAAAGGGAAAACAACGAAGTGTCCCATCTGAGACTTAGGCCCTGATACTTTATCTCCAAGGCCTCTGCTCACTTGTCCATCACCTAACTTATATCCCAGGAAGTCCTGATTTACATACCGCCCTCCTATGCCTTCACTGAGTAAGTGACCTAATTAGGCCACTATCCCTGTACCGTGGAAGATTCTAAAGAATCATTCCCATGCTCTCTTTTCCCAGACTTCACTGGGTTCTTGGACCCTGTTGACCTCTACTTTCTGCTTGTCAATAGCTCCATGAACTCGCCCTTAACATCTCAACACTCCACGCTCCCTCCCTAGCAGTTATTGTAGTAACCATGCTTGGTCCAGCACAGCATGGCTCCCTGCTCTGGCCATGGGAGCCTCACCCACGTCCCTTTGTGTCTGTCCCCAATCCTGCTGGCTGTCGTTGCTCCTGTCAGCCTCAGCCCTGTCCCTTCCTGGGCTCCCTCCCTGACATTGTTCCTTCCTCCAGACACTAAAATACCACATTACCTGAGTACACCTTACTGGCCCAGGTCATACCCTCTCCTCCCCAAAATTTTGTGTTTACTCTTACAAGTTGGGTAAGCTTCCATTTGCAGCTGACTGTTATTTTTATTGCTTTAAAGAGACTGTAACATAATTGAAGGCACTGCCCTGGTCTTAGAGATCTTAAATTATCAGTTCAAGCAGTGTTGCAGTATGGGGAACAATGAGTAGATTGTGCACACCAGCATGGGGAAGTCTGAGGGAACGTATATGCAAGGGTGTGGAGATGGAATTGCTAGAAGGGAGAGATGAAGAGTAAAAGGTGGAAAGGCCCATGTGGGTGACTTCTTGACAGAAGCTAAGGACTCTGGAGAAAAGAGAAAACACTTAGGGATAGTCGGGTGGCTCAGTTGATCAAACGCTTGAAGTACAAGATGAGGACCTGAATTTGATCCCTAGAACCCACATAGAAAAGCCAGGAGTGGTGGGACGCACTTATAATTCCAGTGTCGGGGCTTGCTAGCAAGCCTGCCCCATCTAATCAGCACATTTCAGGCCAATCAGAGAACCTGTCTCAAAACACAAGCTGGGCAGCACCTCAGGAATACCGAGGTTGCCCTTTAACCTTTAACGTACCTCTGCATGCCGTGTGCACAAGCACCCGCACCAACCAGGTTTCACTGTGTCTAACAATCACATCCAAACCACTCCCGAATCCTCAGCACGGTTTTGTGTCCCCAGTCAGAGCTCCAGGTGCTGCTTTCATAGATTTATCTTCTTAATCATGTCCCATTACTCCTTTGAAATATAATTTGCCAATCCAGCCTAGGGCTTCAGAGTCCGACTGGTGAGCACCTGTAGCAGAGAGAAGGCTGTGGGCACCAGCCCCTTGCCCCCATCTTGCTGAATCTATCCTAAGCTCCATCTCTGCTTTATGATAATGCTTTGGGTAAAATGGTCGTTCCCTCTGGGTAGGAGCAGGCAGGGAGAATGTGAGCTCAATATGGGAAGAGGGCAGGAGATCCATTGGTTTCCTCAAAGCTCCTCTTGGCCAGAGCCCAGGGGTAATTTGTGTGATACATTGCTCCATAATGTTACAAAACACCATTCTGGCCTGCATTGCTGGTTTATGAAATCGTAAGCACGCACGCGTTGGAATCTCTCTTGTGTGTTATGAAACTATTTGCTGGTTTGAATTCTCATTGTCTTTGGGGGTCTCTGAGGATTGAGAGAGCCCAGCAGAACCTTTTCTATACTCCCACCCTTTCAGACTCATGCTGATGGTCTGGTGACTGGGAGCCCAAAGGCAGAGAGCCTTTGAACACGCCTTTGCCTGCCGTTCCCCTGGCTTCACAAGCTTGCCTCCCCCGGTTTGACTGCAGTGGGAGCTACTGAGCACCTTTGTGTGAGCCTTTCCATTCACCTTGCTTTACATGGAGATAACAGCTAGTGCTTTCAGGCAAAAGTATTCTGAACTTGCATGTCATGAAATCCTCAACAAAAGGACATTAAAACTGTACTCTAGGGTCTAGAGTAAGCCCACTTGAAACAGATTTACACAGTAAAAAAAAATTAACTGAAGGGATTTTCTTTTTTCCAAAAATATGTACAATCAACTGACCTGGAGGTTTTACTATACCCAGTGCAATTGATCCAAGGTTATCCTCACTACAATGTGATGGGATACTGGCTCGTTTAGCTTTTGTGCTCAA
Source organism: Ondatra zibethicus (assembly GCA_004026605.1). Lineage (NCBI taxonomy): Eukaryota > Metazoa > Chordata > Mammalia > Rodentia > Cricetidae > Ondatra > Ondatra zibethicus. The sequence goes on along the minus strand of PVIU01012403.1, from coordinate 28,356 downwards.
CTGCATTTTTTTTCCAGGTACAATATAAACTTCTGGGAACTTGACAATCGACAAGCAAGGATCATGTAATGGGTTTGTTTGAGTCTAATATGTAAGTGCCATGTGAGATGGCATTTAAGCGGGCCTCCATACTCCATGTATCCCAAGAAACCTATCCTTCTACCCGCTCTTGTCTAAACTGAGATTGGTAAATGATATAATTATAGTTATCATTTTTGCCCCTTTAATAAATCCCTTCTCCAACCTTAGAGTCCATTAGAGATGAAACAAAAGCAAAAACCATTTCCTAAAATCATCTTCTATTACTCAGGTGTCTTCTTTAAAACCGTAATCAGTTCCTTTCCTGGAGACTTTCTGTAATTAGGTGTGGAGCATCTGCTTCTTATTCATTCACTCAGACAGCAGACATCTCTGCAAACTCTCATTTCTCCTTTCCAATTTGGGCTTTGCAAGCAAGCCTGATATTTATTCCTAAGACTGATCGATGTCTCTCAATTTAATCCTCAAATAATTATATTCAAACACCAAAGAGCACAAATGTAGCAGCCTAACTATTTAACTCAAATTCTAAATCACTAGCTATTCATGATTATGGTTGTAATGAGTTTTTAGAGCATATATTATCATTATTTAACACCGAAGAAAGGGGTCGGCTTTTCTTCCCCCACTAAATCAAATATGACTGAGGCTAGCATCCTGCCCGACCCTTTGGCTGACCTGTGGGTGTTAAGCAGGTACCTGAGCCTCCCTTCTTCCTCATTAATGTCAGCTAACAAAGAGTGTGAGGAGCAAGATGGATCCCTGTGACCTGGGCTTGTTTGCACTAGTTCATGTGATGTCTGTGCACTTACACAGGTTTAACTGAGAAGATAAACAGAGCTAGTGGTTTGGAGGTTGGTTTTCTCAGTTTGGGCGGGGGGTTGGCTGTGTGTGTGTGTGTGTGTGTGTGTGTGTGTGTGTGTGTGTGTGTGTGTGTGTGTGTGTGTGTGTTTTCTCAGGTACCACATACTTAGTTTTTTTGAAACAAGGTATCTCTATTGAACTTGGAAGCTGGATCTCACCGGGTCATCTAGATTAGCTGGTCAGTGAGCCCTAGGGAACTGCCTGTTTCTGGTTCCGCAGTCCTCATGCTATGAGTACACACTGCCACCCTGGGCGTTTTCCCTGTGGTTTCCAGAGATTGACCACTTATGCAGCACGGCACAGACTTTACCAGCTGCAGCTGTTCCCAAGCCCCAGAGTTGTTTTTTGGTAACAAAGCTGTAAGAGCAGGGATACACTTCATGGCAACACGTGTACACATACACACAGACACATAAACCACATATGCACAAGCATGCACACAGAGACATAGATACACAGACATGCACATACACATGCTCATGCATTCATATGCACATACACAGACATATACGTGTACATACAAGCACAAGCACACACACACACATACACACATGCACACACACAGAGTTCTGAACGGGGTCATTGGCTTTGTGCTCCTTCTAGAAGAAAACACCGTCTGTCTCCAGACCCTGCATCCTCATGCTACCCCACCGCACCCAGTCACTGCTCCCCATAGGTAAAACATGCAGCAGAGGACCTACAAACGCCTAGGCATTATCCCATTGGGCTAAGGCACAGAACACAGAAGCCCTAACTCCCCAAGGATACCAGCCTGCCCAGCCTCCTCTCATGACCCAAGCCTGGTGGTTCCCCCAACTGCACTTTTTCCCCAATCCTAGCAGCGCCCCCCCCAACTCCTGTTCAGAGTGTTTCAGTCTGCCCCACCTCCACACTCCTGTCCCAAGCATGGTTGACCCTAAACAGAAACTTCAGTGTGTTGCAAGAGAACCTGTCACATGTATATGGTGGAGAGGGATGGGGAGAGACATTTGACATTAGCATGCCCTTAGGTTCTCACACACACATGCTTCCACACACATGTGAATAGACATGTACATTGCATGTACACATAGGAGAGAGGGAGAGAGCAAGCGAGCTGAGACAGACTTGAGAGAGGGGCGTCTGGGCTTGTTTAAGCTCCTTCTTGGGTATCCCCAGCTGGTCATCTGCCCACTTCCTGCTTCAGTGGCTGTCTCTTCCGTCCTGCCCAGTGAGCTAGTATAAGCTAAGCAGGGCTGCCCTGCTGAGCCTCCTCTCCTCCTTGCCGCTCTGTGGGTGGTCACCGTGACACGTGTGACCTCTGGAGGCATCCCTCTGTTGGTGGCCCTCTCTTCCTCTTGGTGTTGTGCCATAGTAGAGGTTAAACTGCTTCTGTAGTGACACCAGGCTGGTAAGCCAGGCGGTGGTGTGACTATCCCTCTCCCATCCCATAATATTCTAATAAAACTGGGACAGCTGGGAAACCCTGCCCTTCCTCTGGCTCTCGGTTTCTTGCATTTAGTTATTTTCATCTTTATTTATGTCTTTATTTTTTTTATATACTGAAGATTGGATCTAGTCAATCGTGCTAGGTGCATGCTCTATACTGAGCAACAGTCTCTGTTCTCTCTCTCTTCCCTCTTTATGTGTGCATGCATGTGTCTATTCACATGTGTGTGGGAGCACATGTATGCAAGGACCTGAGGGAACGCAGATGTTGAGTGTCTCTCTCCATCACCGTATATATAGTGTCAGGCTCCCCTGCTACACACTGAACTCTCTGTTCAGGTTAGTCTGGCTAGCCAGCCTGATAAGAGAACCACCCACCTGGCTCTCACGTGCCAAGCGCTGGAATTGCAAGAGGACCACCCTATGCATGCAGCTTTTATGTGGGTTCTGGGGATCCAAACTCTGGACTTCATGTTTGTACAAGTGTTTTTCCAGCTGAGCCATCTTTCCAACCCCTCTTTTTTTTATTTTTGAGAAAGAGTCTTACTAAGTTGACTGGGCAGGCTTTGAACTTGCAATTCTTCTGCCTCAGCTTCCTGAACAACTCTGTCAACAGGCCTGGCTCATTTTTAGTTGACCTTCAAGACCAGTTTTATTTTGGAGGTCCCAGAACTGAGTGTCATTCATCCCTGATGAGCTTTGTTGTTGATAATACCTCTGATTTGTGACAATAACAGCTTGCTTTCCATGGGATTAAAGGACAGCAGTGATAGTCTTTTTGACCTTTACGGAGCCTTCAAACTCATCCAAAGACGCGGTCATTTTCTGAACGTACTTTCTAAAAAGGAGCGGTGGAGACAGAACATGCCAGCACATACTGCCGGCAGTGCCCAACCTGATCACCTTTCCTCCACACCCAAAACCATTCTGCTTCTCTCATAAACGCCACCAATCCCTGTCCTCAGAAAGGACCCCAGGCTCCAGCCCTGACCCTAGCCTGATGTAATGGTTCACCTCAGTTGTCAGCTGGACTGAATCTGAGCTCAAGTAAGAGAAAGCTGTCTGGGCAGATCTGTGAGCACATTCTCTGGACATGTTTACCATACCGAGAAAGGCTATCTTGCAGAGTGGGTCAGAGGCCGACATACAAAGATGTCAGCGGGAAAAACCGCTGCCTTCCCAGCTTGCCCATGCCCCTTGCTGGTGAGAGCATGTGCTCTGTAGCTGCCATCCTTCCCTGGCATCAGAACCAGCTTCTTCAACCTCCTGACAGAGACTGACGCCCTGCAGCTCCCCAGTTCTTCAGGGACAGAGTGGAACTGTTGAGACATCTTACCTAGTGAAGTAAAGTAAGCAACTACCAGGTTCTCATTCTCCTCAGTGTGCAGATCGCAGCTGGCTATATTGTATAAGCCCATCTAATAAATTGCGTTTGTAATAATGTTCATCCATCAATTCTGTAAACCTCTAGAGAACCCTGCCTAATATAACCAGGTGACAAACAAGCTGTTTTCTCAAGCCCATTGCTTTACTTACCGGCACAGAGCACGGCAAAGAAAGGGGCTTAGTTTGTAACATTAGCACGACATTTACACAGTAAGTCAAAAAGAGAATCAGGGCTGAGGGGGGATCTCAGTGGTAGAACATTTGCCTAGCATGCTGCAGGACCCTGGGTTTTATCTGCTGCACTTAAAAAAAAAAAAAAAGAGCAGGAGGAATGGGAGAAGGAACAGGAGGAGGAGGAGGAGGAGGAGGAGGAGGAGGAGGAAATATTTCCTTTAAGGACGCCAAGAAGGTGCTTGAAGCAAGAAACCCTGCCAGCAGACTGCCCGCCACTAAGTCAGAAGTCATCCTCAGCCATGCCAGAAGGACTTGGAGTGTTCTCCAGCTGTTTGCATAGTCACTCCAAATAGTGATCCCCCCCCCACACACACACACTCCGTAAGAGAGGCCAAATTCCGTATTCAACAGTACAGTGACGCCCTCTCCTTCCTGCCAACTCCAGACAAGCTGAAACTGCAAAGGACAGAAAGACTCAATGACTGCCAAGACTAAATGCATCTGTCCCCAAAAGCTCTAGCAAAAGTTAGGAAGAGATACCCGGCCAAGATCACCCAGGGTACTAAGAACGGCTACTTCAAGGGCAGATGTCACGGTTTCTGTGTTATGAAAGAAGCGAATTAGTGGAGACTATGGGTTCAAAGAAATATGCTTTGAATTGAAAATGAAAGCCTAAGAAGCAAATTTAAAGATTTTAACAAAAACAAAAATGGCACTTTCATCCGAAGCATAAGTCTTGCATTTCATCAGACTGCTCCTTAGAACAACATAAAATCCTCCATTCTGAGAACCGTAGAAATCTGATGACCTGTTGTTTTTGGCTTGTTTTCAAGAGAGCTTTCCCAGCCATGGTGGCAGTGCTTGTCACCGAGACTCTGCTTGAACCTGGGTGATCTTTAATTTTGTTTTAGCAAACCAAGAGTCCTACGCACACGAGTGCACTATTTTTTGTCTCTCCATGGTGTGACATCAGCTCCCAGGGAGGGGGGTTGAGGAAGGGGCTGTCAGGGATGGCTAGAAATGAGTAAAGAGGCAGAGAAAAGTTGCAGTGGCACCAGTAACTGTGGTTTGCTAATGTCTTCTGTGACGTTATTCATAACAGACTGCCCCAATGCTGGTACCAGAGATAAATGAACCCTCCCCACCGCCACTGCCACCGCCACATTGCTGATTACTGTACCTTTCCTGGGCTCCTCCCCCATCCCTGCCCCCTGCCCCCTCTCTCTAGCCCTTCAGGCAGGCATGCCCAGAAACCCTGGCATGACCATATTCCGCATCAGTCCACCAAGAAGGAGTAGGTTGCGTGAATACAGCAGTTTCAGGCCAGGGTGGTGGCTCATTGATAGAGTGTTTGCCCCGTATGCAGGTGGCCCTCGGTTCAACTCCCACACTACAAAAACAAAATAAAACCATCAGTACGAAACAACCTTGTGGAATCCTCACATTCCCCTCAAGAGTCCTGACAACCACTCAGCCACTCCGCCTGGCTCCTCCACCTGTGGGTCGCAGAAAGTCAGTCATAGGGTAAGGTGGTGGGGCAACTACAGGAGAAAGTTAGTTTAAAAGAAACTTCAACTGAGGATATAACTCAGTCAGGAAAGTGTTTCCTTGCAAACTGAGACCCTGAGGTCATTCCTGGAACCCACTAAAAATGTCAGGACATGGATCTGTAAACAACAGGCACACACAGACACACAGGCATACATATATACACATGCACCCAAGCAGACTGAACAAATTCTCTCTCTCTCTCTCTCTCTCTCTCTCTCTCTCTCTCTCTCTCTCTCTCTCTCACACACACACACACACACACACACACACACACACACACACAAACAGACACACACACACACGGGGCAGGGGGCAATCCAGTCCCTCACAAGATTACATGAAAACTGAGATTGACCAAAAAAGAAAAGACATCTTCTGAACATATGGATGAAGGAAGAGAAAACATTGTTAAAACAAAGTGAAAAGACCCTACTCATGATGCTGATAATGGACACAGGAGACAGAGAATATAGAAGTCAGAGGCACTGCTTGAGTAGAAAACGAAAGCCTACGGCCTCCAGGTTTTCCAGGTTAAAGGTCAGAGTGCCTCCCATCCCCTCATCCACCTGTAGGGCGCCTCTTGTTTAATGTTCATTTAACTGAAACTGTAAGGCATGCACCACAAAACCAAGAGAAGGTCCATGTGTGAGCAAACCCACGCCACTCCTGCCAAGAGCATGCCTGGTAGGACTCGAGAAATCGATACTTCCCTTTTGGGAAGGCGACGATATCCCAGAAAATCCTGGCGGTTTGCTTCTAGATTTGCAAATCAGGAGGAACAGAAATTTATTCAAAATGGCACAGTCACCATGGTCTCCCTGTCTTCAGACTTCTTCCATTACACTCCCTCCCCAGGACTCAGATTTCTGAGGAATAATGAGCAAATGGAATTAGGTAGCTTGTAACCCAATTTCTCATTTCTCAATGAGATCAAGAAAGGAAATGTGAAGTCAGGATGTGCGTGACAAGAAGGACCGGGCAGCTCAGAGGAGCCCCAGAGTAGACGGGTTAGCACTGATGTCCATTGGAGAGGTGACATTTCTCCAGTCGGGGAGTCTGGGACAGGTGCAGGAAAGGCTGAGCCTTTGTGTTCTTGGACCACAGTGGAGGTCGAGAGCAGCTGGGACCAACCTGCCCAGCACAAGTGTGTATGAGTGGATTGTTTGCTCACCCCCTCAGAGGCTGTCCATCTGTCCAGCTTTGTGGGGTTCCTCTGGGGAGAAACACAAAGACTGCTTTAGTTCGGTGTTTGATCCTGGGAGAGGGGCTAGTGAACACTGCCTGGGGTTTCTGGGAATGTGGGCTAGAAAATTCCAGTCATTTAATTATTGACAGAGTAGTTCAGTGGGGGAGTAGCTGCCTAGCATGTGCAAGGCCCTGGGTTCCAGTTCCACAAAAAACAAGAGAGGCAGTCTAGGACTGTGATCCCAGTACTCCAGAGGTCAAAGCCTAGTTGGGGGTAGGGTTGGGCAATCAAGGTGATCTTTGGTTCTATGGTGAGTTGTCCACCAAGCTGGGATAAGGAGACCCTCCTAAAACAAAAGTCTAATTATTGACAACAGTTGTATATATTACCTGGGCTTTTCACCACAAATAAGAAAATTAATTAAACCTGTGCCTCATCCAGAAGAGGAGGGAAAGAAAGTTTACTTACTCCTAGAATACAAGCCACCTCTGGAACTCCAGGCCAGGGGTGTTTTACTTCACCCCTGGGAATTTCCAGAACTTTCCATTTACTCTTTCTACCTGGCTATATAAATTCCTCTCTACCCATTCTAACCACCTCCACCTGGCTCCCCTCTCTCCAAGCCAACAGATCACAGCGTACACAAGCAGATTCTGATTGGCAAGTCCTCATGTCCACTAGCACAGAACAGCAGGAGCAAAGGGCTCATTATAGGGAGACTCCAGGGTCTACTTCTGAGCTACACCGCTGTATCCAGGGAACACTACACCACACGATGAGATTAGGCTGTCAGCTCTCAGGACCCAGGTGCTGGAAGAGCCCTGCTTGATACTGTTTGTGTTGCCTAGGACTGGGGGCCCTTAACAGCTTCCAGGTCAAACCAAACATTTTGTAGCTAAAAAAGAAAGAGAGAGAAGAAGAGGGGGAAGGGAAGGAAGGAAGAAAGAAAGGAAGGACTCAAGGTTCCAAAAAGTAGAAATCTCGCATAAGCTTACAAAAGCTGCAAACTGCAATCCCAAATTCACCTAAAGTCCTCCTGTTCCACCCCCCATTCATTCAGTTTGCTCCATACCTGGCTTGGTCAAGAACCTGGAAGGTGGAAATGCTAAATTTAGGCAAGACATCAATCTTTGGGGCTATACAGTCATCCGAGAAAGAACACACCAAATTGTATAACAAGTTAACCCTGAGAAGAGCTGAGAAAGCTGTAGAAGTACCAATCCACTTTGCTGCTGGTGTTATTGGCCAAATCCTAAGAGTAGACCCCAGCCCTGAGCACTTTGAAGAAAGAGGAACTGCACTCAGAATAAACTCACTGACACTCTTAATGTTACCAGCTAGAACGACTTGTGTGGACCCTAGGTGCCTCCTACCCTTTAGCACAGTTTTTGTTTGTTTCTAGACAGAGTCTTATGTCACCCAGGTTGGTCTCAAACTCAACAGATGACATGAACTTCTGATCCTCCTACCTTCATCGCCCAATTACAAGCCCAGATTACAGATATGCATTAATACACCCCCTTAAAGCCGTGCTGAGCCTCAAACCCAGGGCTTTGAGCAGTTACAGTTCCAGCCCTACCCTTGGCAACCTGAGGAGAGGTTTGAAAGCGTTGGTCAGCTTGGCAGGGTTCACAAGCCGTGCTGTTGCTCACCAGCTGATGCTGTCCACTCACGGGGAAACTGGCACGGGCCGGATGTTTGAAACAGTGGAGCTCCTGTCAACTCAGAACCGACTTTCTGGAGAGTCTCACAGCACAGCCATCTTGGGTATTTCTTTGCAGACATTCGTCACTCCAGCTATCATCCTGTCATTGAAAATGGAAAAGCCTATGACAAATCTAAATGACTTTTGTTGGGTGGCCAATGGCAGGAACGCTGTCATCGCTGTCTTTGCTTCTCTTGTTTGTGGGGACTCAGGGGCTTTTACCTCATGCTTTGTGTTCCTTTCTGTGAAAACCGTGTCAACTTCAAAGTCTCCAGCTCCCTTTCTTTTTAGGGAAGTTCTCTTGATTTTCTGTGCCCTTCTTCTCCTCCATCCAAGCATGGCTCCTTCTCTAAACGAGTGTGTTTCTAACCTTTTCTTCCATTGCACGAAACGCAAATGGAATCGGAAAAAAAATAAATTAGTCAGAAATAGCATCCCTTTATTTGTGCCGTTTTATATGATTATAACATGCAAGAAATGTCACTATAATTATAGCAACAAATTATTTCAACAATCCTCAAAGGGATGCTATTTATAGACAACAGGAATGGATAACAGGAGTGACTTTGGGAGAAGCCTGGCTCATGGATGTGCCTGAGCCCAGCCACCTGGCGCACGGAAACAAGGGAGCTCCCAAGCCTTCACTTAAAGCCAGAACATGACAAATGGAATAATTAAACAGACACATTTAAGTCTTCTCAGCTTGTCCTTCACTTTGTATATCTGGAGTGTTGAAGTCAATGTATAAAAAAAAACCACATCGCCCACCACCTTCCTCTTGACCCGCAGATCAGAAGAAGTGACAGGAAAGAAACACCTGGGACAAGAAGAAAGTAGGATGCACACGGATGCACACAAGGACCATTTCTGGGAGAATGTACCGCTATTACACTGTTCCATGCCGTGCTAGCTTCTTGTGCTTCACCTTGAGCAGGGGAGAGAGCTGGTGGGTGTCCTTTCTTTGTTGCTGGGTTTCCCTCCTTTTATTTTTAGCCTCTTTCATCTTGCAGGTTTTGTATTGTTTCACTTAACGAAACTGCAAATTCAGGGATGGAGTAAAGTACACAGCGCCTCTTCCACCTCCGCTGTTCAATGCAATTGCAGAAAGTTCAACCTGGTCCACAGAACTCGGCTTGGGATGTGGTTTAGGGAGGAGGAAAAGAAATCATTTAACTAAAAGGACTTCCTTGGTAAATCACAGTTGTCTTTGGTAATTCACTTTGTGTGAATTAAAGTCCACCCTAGGTCACAGAGCAGAGCGGACAGTCACGGTGATGGGTAATCAGCTGGCCATCTCCACCCAAGAACCTGGCTGGGCAGCTCTGGGCACCTCTAAGGAAAGTGTGAAAAGAGCTGTGTTGATAATCACAAACCTAGATCTGACATTTCTTTAGCAAACGAAAAAAGTATGAATCTCACGTTCCTACCTTAGCTCTGTGTGTGTGTGTGTGTGTGTGTGTGTTTGTGTGTGTTTCTTTTGGTTAAACGATCACCTGACATATTTTAGGCTCCCCAAAAATGGCTTTTTGGTAACTAGGTCTTGAGATGGCTCAGTCAGCAAAGTACTCGCTGTGCAATGATCCCAACACCCACATAAAACTGGACACACACTGGAGTCATTCTAGAACTAGTAAATGGAGACAGGGACCCCTGGAGCTATTGGCTATTGGCCACCCACCTAGCCAGGTTGATATGCTTCAGGTTCATCGAGAGTCCTTGTCTGAAAGGGAAAAAAATGAGGTGGAAAGTAATGAGGAAAGATACCCAACATTCACCTCAAGGCCCACCCTCACACAAACACACACACACACACACACAATTTTTTTTCCCAAAGGTGAATATCTCTGGCAGGGATTATGGTGTCTAATCTTGAAGAGTAAAGTTGCCATGGGTGGTAGTTAGACGCTAGGAGCCTGCACACAGAGTGGAGACTAAAGCTAGCAATGGCGTAGAATTCCTGGTGGCCATTGCATGGTGTCCAGACAGCACTGGTGACCTCGCCTCACCAGGAAATGCAAGGGTAGAGAAGTGCCTTAGAAGCAGAGAACAGATTACTGGTTTCTTCTTGGGGTCCATATCAAGAATAATGTTATAAAGAAAAAACATAAACAGCCTACGGCAGGGATGGTGTGTGTAGGGACAGCTGTAGCTGCGGCTCCATTAGAACTGAATAAACATGTTTATCACGAAAGCTTGATACTCATCCCAGAGAATGTTATGTTGTAGCTGTGTTTGTGAGAGATGAACCGCCGTACAGACAGCAGCTATCAGGTCTAGGTGACCACACGGCTGTCCCTTGTGTGTGGAGCTGGGGATGGGCTGAACAGGGTGTTGTGATATGTACCACATGAGAGCAAAGAGGAGGTGCTCCTTCTTCAGAGGCAGCAGGGAGTTCTCTGGCACACAACCACCCAGCTTTGTGAGACATCTCCAGATGGATCCCGAGAAGACGACGGAACACACCGCAGCATGTGGTGAGCCACTTACCTGATAGCACAGGAAGATGCCTGCAGAAAGGGTCCCTTCATTAAGCTGATAATACACCCACTTATGTGGCTAACTGACGCCAAGGGCTGAGGATAATTTCACAAAAAAGGAAAAAAAAATTTAGCTGCCATGGAAACCTGGACAGCAACAGATCTTCTGGATGTGACAGGATTCCAGACTGGATTGCACGAAGTCTCCATAAGGCCAGAAAGCACCATGGATTTAATTGGTTGGTGAAGCCTGCCTCACAGGCGGGCAGCAGAATTTGTCCTTTATTCTCTTTCCAAACGCACCACGCATCACCAGGCTCAGCATTGCTATGAGAAGCATTTTTAGCTAAGCACAAGATCGCAAAAACAATGCCACACATGGGAAACCCCAGAATTTACACTCGCTCACGACACCAGGACCAAATGAGCTGAGACACGGCGAAGATGCGTGGAGAACGAGCTCCAGCCCGTGTCCTTCCCAGACATCCCGTCTTCAAACACTCCTCCCTGAAGCTGCAGATGTCAAGATTAGCGCCTTCTAATTTTAGCAGCGTATGAAGACAACTTTAGCATGGGGATCTCCTTCATCTGATTAATAAAAATATACTCGAGGAGTGCGTATGCCTCTTCGCCGATGATCAGATAAAGCTACTTTTCCCCGAGCGCGGCATCTGCATTACTGTCGCAGAGTGGTGGGGGGCATATTGAAGACACCGGAAACATCTCTAATATGGAAGGAGATATGAGGCTATTGCACACGTTTCCCGGGTGGTATCTTCACTGTGTTTAACACCATTGCCAGCATCACCTTTTAAGACTCTTTTCAGGCCAAGGGTTTAGCTCAGTGGTAGAGTATAGCCTAAAGAGATTGGTGCATCCCAATTGTTAACTTTGTGAGATTTAGAAAAACCACAGAAACAAATGTTCCAGCCATATCTGTTTCCAGAGCTGTTTAACTAAGGGAAAGACACACCCCAAATGTGGCAGCACCATCTTATGCTGTGGGGGTCAAAGCAAAGAAATGAGGAGAAAGAGAACCGAACACCAGCATCCATCCAGCAGTGCTCCCTGGCTGCAGGTGCCATGTGATCAGCCACCTCACTTCTGACACCTGGGCTTCTCTTCCAGGATGGGCTGTAACTTCGAATTGTCTAACTACAGGCCCAGGAACATGTAGATAAGGGATTGTAAGCTAAATCCTCTCAAACTGTGCCAAAATAAACCTTTCTTCCTTAGCTACAACAAAAGATTTAGTCAGCTTCTTTCTATTTGTGTGTATGTCTGTCTCTCTCTCTCTCTCTCTCTCTCTCTCTCTCTGTGTGTGTGTGTGTGTGTGTGTGTGTGTGTGTGTGTGTGTGTGTGTGTGTGTGTAAGACAGAGGGGTCAGCCCGTGTTTTCTTTTCAAGACATTCTTTCACTGACCTGGCGCTCCATGGAGCAGGCTGTCTGGCTACTGAAACCCAAGACTCCATCTTTCTCTGCCTCCCAGCGTTGGTGTTACAAAAATGGCATCACACGCAGTTATTTTCCTGTGCGTGCTGGGGCATCAACTCAAAGTCCTAATGCTTACAAACAAGTACTTTAATGTTTGAGCTCTCACTGCAACCTAATTTGGTCAGTTTCATGTCCCCTCTCTAATCAGTCACTAGGTCTCCCTGAATCTTCCTGCAGATGGTCCCTTAACCCCCACATGCATGTTTAACATTTGTCAATATCAAACAAATTACCACTGTGCAAACCAACCACAGGCTCTCAGGTCTGTGTACTGAAGAATGCATGCATTACTCAAACACCATTAGGTAAAAAGACATCCTTCCTAATAAGGGAGATGGATAGTCAAGATTCGTTAAAGTCTCAGGCAACCCTAGCAGGAAGCAAGTCCAGCTCATGCAACCAATGTGTAGCCATTTCCACCAAGATTGAAATGGTCCACCCTGCAAGGAAGCTCCTTATGCAGGAAGGTAATACAACTCAAAGTAGCTTCAGGAAGTCCCTAAAACTGACGAGATTCACTAGAACTCTCCCTGCCAGAGGAAACAATAGAAGCTGAGAGTCCCTTTCAGACCCATGGAGCTGAGCTGCAAAAAAAGACTCTGAGACAAAACTAGCTACCTGGGGGAGGCAGAAACCAGCAGAGCTGCCTGTGAGACATTAGTCACTTAGAAAGGACACTCTCCAAGCTGCTGAGGTTTCTGTCCTGCCCAGTCCCATAGTCGTTCAGTCTCAAAGAAACACACAGAGGCCTATATTAATTATAATCTGGTTGGCCTATTAGCTCAGGTTTTCTTATTAACTAACTCTTACATCTAACATTAACCCATAATTTTTGTCTGTGTTAGCCACGTGGCTTGGTACTTTTTATCAGCAAGGCATTCTCTCATCTTGCTTTCTCTGTGTCTGAGTGATGGCTTCAGACTGAGCCTTTCCTCTTCCCAGAATTCTCCTGTTCTGGTGGCCTCGTCTATACTTCCTGCCTGGCTGCTGGCCAATCAGCATTTTATTAAAGCAATACAACTGACAAACCTTTACAGGGTGCAAGACCATTGTCCCACAGCACCTTTGGGCCATTTCTGTTCTTGCAAGTCACCCCAATAAGACTCATTGGTTCACCGACTGGACTCTGGTCTGCCGTAGACTCCCTATCTGGGGTGAGTAGTTGTGTGGTTTTTGGTCTCCCCAAGAGAAGTTCTATTGTGCAACAACTGGGGCAAAGCTCAGGAGACTCATCCAAGCAGTCATTTCTCTTTTCCTGGAAGTGGCTGCAGTCCCTCCTTTGACTCAGCCAGCATAGAGCAAACCTGGCCGTGTGGGTCTCCTACATTGACTCTGAAGAATAGTAGTGGATTTTACTAATTTGTCATTAAACTAGCATAACAACACATTGCATAGAATGCTGGGATTCTGGCTGAGGTTATCTTGGTGTTGGGTGTTGGATGATCTGCCCTTACACAGTCGGTCATGGCTCAGGAAGTCGGAGAGTATCCTAGCTGAAACTCTGTCACTGTGACCACTTAACCTGAAATTTCCTTCTGGAAATGCCTTAAAACACAACCAGAGTTGTATTCCAGTCTTATAGCCAAATCCACTCACTGAGTTTGGCTTTCGTTTTTGTTTGGTTCATTGATGGTTTTTATTGCTGCTTGTTTTTTGTTTTGTTTTTGTGTGTATGTGTGTGTGTATGTTCATGGATGTGTGTGTTCATAGATGTGTGTGTTTCACTGTGTTCTGTTTGTTAGTTTTTGTTGCTACTGTTTTTTATGAGACAAGGTCTTACTGTGTAGCCCAGGCTGGCCATGAACTTGTAACAACCCTCTAGGCTCAGCCCCCCAAGCATGTACCACCATTCTTGATTTGAAATCCAGTCAAGTTGACAGTGATGGTAACACTGGGTGGTGGAAGCTTTGTGCAAGGACTCTGGGAGGACAGGCCCTTTTTCCCAGGAGACCCTTCTGTCTAGCCCTCAGGACATTCCTCCTTCGTGCTCTACAGAACCCAGAGAGGCATTTCTCTTGCTGTAGCTCACCATCTTGCTCAGTGGCTCCAGGGGAAACAGGAAGTGCCACTCTGTGTGGCTTCCCCTCACTCTTGCCTGTCCCATTGCTACTCATAAATCTCCAGTCTATGCTGCATTGCATGCGTTGATCATCTCCTGCTGGACATCTCTTCTGCGTACGTTCGCAACGTTAGTGATTTCAGTAGCTCTAGCTTTGGACGTGGAGTAAGTGCGCAACCAACGTTTTCTTAAACATGCTGCTAATCAATTAATTTTTATGAATGGTGCTTCCAAAGTCTGCCCCTTGCTTGAGGAAATTAATTATTTGCAATTAAAAGGGCAGAAGTGGGATTTAGAAGCAATAAATTAGAAGCATCCATAAAATTATGGATGAGACTTTGAAAAGATGCAGTCCTCGGTGGGAGAAGAAGCAAGGAGAAGACAAACAATATCTTTTCCACAAATTAAAAATATGCATGCAAAATACTACTCATTCCTTATTAATGAATAAAAACAAATGGCATCAAACACACTGGAAAAAAGGTAGTGAGTAGGCACTGGGTGGAAAGAGACTTTCAATGATAAAAGGACAGGCCCTGCACGAAGTGAAGCAAGTACTGTGTCCTGACATGAGGAGAGTAACTGCAACCATTTGCTGCTGTCTTAAAACAAGAAACAAAAACCCGGGGTGTGGCTCAGTCAGTAGAGCACTTCCTTTGAAAGCGTGAGGACCTGAGTTCAGATCCCCAGTGCCCACGCAAAATGGTCAGGCACAGTGACTGATAAGGATAAGGAGACAGAGACAGGTGGTTCTTAGGACTTGCGGACCAGCCAGCCTAGCCTTCGTGGTGAATTCCTCTGGCTTCCACATGCACATGCACACATATGTGCACACATATGAATCCGCATGCACACAAGCATGCATACCCACAAGAATGAGCTTAAGACAGGATGACTTAAAAGATATTCTGTGCAACCCATGTATGCTACTTCCTAGAGTATCCATTTTCCAGTCCGTTAGGAATTAGTTGAAGGTAGGCAACAAGCAGGAGTTAGAAATGTCACCATAGACCCTATCATACCTAAATTTGGAGAAAGATGGCTGAGGAATCTTCTAAGAGGACAGAAAAGCTTGTCTGACTCCACAGGGCAGCCCCTGGACTTGGTATTGTAGCATACATCCCTTTTCCTCAGTGTGACAGGTGGCGTCAGCTGTCACTTAGTGCTCAGTGATGCACGGTCTCATCCACTTTCTTCCATGAGCCTGGCTCCAGATAAACTAATTTTCATGTCATTCATTCTGTAAGGGCCTTGGAATTTCCTCGGTCTGTGACTTTAACTGTGGGTACTCCAGAACAGTCAGGGTGCTGTCTCTTCTAGCTGCACATTTCAACCGTCTCCGCCTTGCAGGAACCAGATGAACGGTTCGCGTCTGTCTGAGATTTCATAGCTGCTGTGCTCCAGTCATTCTCCTCACGAGATGTGGCGTCGCTGTGCAGTCCCACAGGTCTGTACCACCTACTCAACCCGAGCCACCTCTGCGCTGTGGCACGGATGCTTTCTGTGTGCTAATTCTGTGCCTCAGGAGCAAACAATCACATTTAGGGACCTCGTTCAACAATTTGCATTCATGCCATCTTTGGATGTACGAGTAGAAGGTGAAGATCTCATCCTACCCTCTCCATCAGCAGACGGTGGGCGCAGGGTGGCTGGTTATCTCTTCCCTCATTGGCTTAGGCCAGTCGATGTAAACAAAGGTGTTTACTTTCCTTGGTATCTTAACATGGAAACTCTTTTAACAACACAGAAAAATGCAGTTTCTGTGTCCAAAGTCTAAGGATATCTGGGACCCTATCCTCACAGCCAGGCCCCATTCTCAGTCTCTCTGTAGCCAAGTTTGAAAACCCCAAGATGAAGGTGTCTCAATGGGTGTCAGCTGCTAACACTCTGAGTGCAGGGTGCTATATCCTCTCCCTTGTGTGTATGTGAATTCCATGCAGCTGTCTGAGGGTCTTACATACTTTGTGACAGGCTATTCAAAGTCCAGGTACCTCCCTGCCGTCCTAAGAGTCCACAAGCATCATTTCCACACAGACGATGGGCACAGTGGCATTTACACATTCAGCTGGTGACTGCTGTTGTTGTTTTCTCTGTGTGCATATGTGTGTGGAGGCCGGAGAACAACTTCAAGCATCATTTCTCAGGAGTCATCTGCTTTTTTTGAGGCAAGGCCTCTACTGACCTTTCCCTCGTTTGGTAGATTAGAGTGGCTTTTTCAGCAAGCCCCAAATATCCTTCCCAGCACAGACTGGGATTACGGGCATTCTCCCCCACACCTGGTCTTTGGGGGCGGGGTTCTAAGGTTCAAACTCAGGTCCTCAAGGTCGCAAGGCAAGAATTTTATCAACTGAGCCATTTCTCAATCCAATTTCCATTGTTCCTTTGCACCACTACTTAGAGATAGTTATCCTTGCTTGACTGAAAGATGGGGAAACTGAAACTCAAAGATGTTCAATGAACACTCTCAGATCAAGAAAAACCTGAGGTAATAGATTTAGACTCGGGCAGCGGTTGTTTTTAAAAATCTCAAAAGTTCATGATGTTTTCAAAACACTGCAATCTCAAGATGCATTGAGAAAGGCTATTTTAAATAAGAGATGATTTTTGAAAAATATGTTTAAAGTATGGACTGAGAAGAAAGCTCAGTCAGCAGAACTTTTGCTTTGACGTGATAAGGACCTGTGTGGTACCTGAATGAGAAGGACTCCCATGAGTTCAAATGTTTCAGTACTTGGTTCCCATCAGCGGAAATGTTTAGAAAGGATTGGAAGGTGTAACCTTGCTGGAAGAGATATGTCACTGGGTGGTGGGCTTTGAGGTTTGAAAAGACTCTAGTCCTTCCCAGTGTGCTTTGTGCCTCCTACCCTTGGATCAAGATGTGAGCACTCAGCCGTTCCTGTTGCCATTCTTTGCTCCACCATCAGGGACGCTAATCTTCTGGAACTGTGAGCTCAGTTAAAGGTTTTCTTCTATAAGTGGCCTTAGTCATAGTGTTTAATCACAGTAATAGAAAAGTAACTAACACAACCTAAGTTCAGTCTCCAGAGTCCATTTTTTAAAAGCCAAAAGTAACAGCATGCTCTTGTAATCAAAGTTCTGGGAAGGCAAATAGGCAGACCTAAATGACCACACAGCCTAGCCTACTAGGCCAGAGAGGTCTGGAGAGAAAGTTGCATGGGTAACATGCTTTCCAAGCTGGGAATCTTGGTTCAGATCCTTAACTTCCAAAGAAAAACCAGACATGGTCATAGGACATGTTTGTAGCCCCCCCACATCCCTTCACACCAGTGGGTGGGCAGACAGAGGCAAGGCAATCCTTGGAGCATGCTGGCTATCCAGTCTAGCTGGATTGGCAAGCTCCAGGTTTAGTGAGAGAGCTTATCTCAAAAATATAACCTAGAAGAGAACTTATACAACCAAGAGGACCCTAAGACATGCACGGATCCACTTAAGAAGGAGAAAATGACAAGAACTCCTGTGTAAATTGGGAGCATGGAGGGCAAGGGGAGGGTAGAAGGGGAAAGGGGAGAAGGGAAGAGGAGTGGGAAAAAATGTATAGCTCAACCAAAACAATAATAAAATAAGTTAGAGATTGAGAAAGACACCCAGCACCAACTTCTGATGCATGTGTGCGTACTCACATACATGCATGCACATGCACACATAGAGACAAGTGAATGGTACCTGGAAAATTCATTACTAGATGCTGTGGGACAATGATCTTTTACCCTGCAAAGATTGCATTGGTTTAATAAAACGCTGATTGGCCAGCAGCAAGGCAGGAAGTATGGGCAGGGCAACCACAACAGAAGAATTCTGGGAAGAGGAAAGGCTCAGTCTGCAGTCATCACCCAGACACAGAGGACACAAGATGAGAATGCCTCACTGATAAAATGTACCAAGTCACGTGGCTCACACAGACAAGAATTATGGGTTAAGATATAAGAGTTAATTAATAAGAAACCTGAGCTAGTAGGCCAACCAGTTTATAATTAATGTAGGTCTCTGTGTGTTTCATTGGGACTGAATGGCTGTGTGACCAGGCAGGACAGAAACCTCTGTCAATAAAATGGTGCCCACCTCTGACCTCCATAAATACATGCACACATGACCTTCACATGCATGTGATCACACCCCAACATGGAGCCTTTCTTTTCTCTTTTCTTCTTTCCCCTCCTCATAGCTTCCTCTGGAGTGCCAAGAACTTGTGCCAGAGTGGGAACCACAGAGACACAAAGGGCTCTAGAGTAGAGAGAAGATCTTCAATATTGGCATACCTTCTTATTGGGTGCTACTGTGGATTTCAAATGTGTCTAAAAGGACTGTGTGTTGATGGTTTGGGTCCCAGCCTGTGTGGGTCCTTGAGGAGGTTACTGGAAGAGTACTGTTGAAGGGACCACTGGGAACTCAGCTTCTCCTCTTCCTCTTTCTTCCTGACTCCCTAGAACTCAGTAAACAGGGCCTCTGGTTCATGCTCCCTGCACTGTGTTCTGCCTCTCCGGACAGGTTCAAAACAACCGAGCTGAAGAACTGGGATGAGCCCTAGGAAAGCCCACTGCAAACATTCCCTTCTTGTGAGTTTGCCTTGGGTACTTTTCACCGTGATGGACAGCTAATCAATCCCCCCCCGGCTTTTAGGGAGCACTGAGGCTGGAATTCAACCCCAGGTCTCCCACCTAAGCTTTTATTATTCCTGAACTTCATTTACCAAAGAGGCTGCATCAAGAGCTGGGATGTAACAAAGATGGCAGAGTGCTTCCTTAGCATTCACAACTCCAGAGTTTCAGCCCTAGTGCCTCATAAACTGGCAGCATATGCCTATCATCCCAGAATCTGGGGATAGAGGCAGGAGGATCGGAAGGTCCAAGGTCACCATCCTTGGCTACACACATGGGGAGTTTGAAGATACAGAATAGAAAAGGCGGTATCCTAATACAACTCAAAAAAGCTGACCACATCTGGTCAATTATGACTAAAAATTATGTAACTAAACTTCAGTTCAACCACATTTAAACTCAGCATCATTAAATGATTTCCTGTTAGAATCTCTGCTTATTATCCTGATATAGCATCAAACTCACACAAAATACGCTTACAATTCAGCAGATTAAATTTTATATTTTAACTTAAGAGAAACAGGGATTAAAGAACGAAATAAAATTATTACACTCCTAAACATCTAAAAATATCCATGCCTGGTTTGTTGTGTTCAGGAGAAAAAAAAATCGAACTTGGTTTTCTGTTCATTCAGATCTGTGTAGGCGCTTCAAATAAAATTTTAGAACGTAGACAGAAGGTCTGCGAAGCATAAATTATAGGTGTTTCTCCAACTGGCTTGTATGAAGGACTCACTAGATCATAAAAGTTGGATTCACTAAAACTCAACTATTCTCAAAGTAAGCGGGACTGTCCTAAAGATCACATCCACTCCCTGTGGGTGCTGAAGCCCTGCTCAGCGCTGTCTCACCATACCCGGGGCAGTTAACAGGCTCAGAGCCTGGAGAATTGGCCAATCACATGAAGAAAAAACAAAGGACAGAACAATGCCAATGCCCTCACCCTGCACAGGATACACTGGCAACTCCAGGGTTTGTGACCATTGATGAAATGTTGATTTTTTTTCTGTTTTGAATTTATCTATTTTATTCATAAAACAAGGCATTGCTCGGTATTTAAGAACCAATCAAGATAAAATGGTAAATATACTACTCCCCACCCTTGTGATCGCAACCCTATAATCATTGTGATAACTAGGCAGTGTCCATGGCAGAATGGGGGTCTCTTACCCTCCAATACCAGGACAAATGGCTCCAAAGGAACTGGAAAAGGAGTGTTGCTTGAGAAGATTGACAATTGACTCGAGAGCTGTATTTAACACAGGAGAACACGAGACTTGAAGAAAGCCAACTCCGATTCTTGATCCAAGAACTAACTGTGAGGCTGGTGAGATGCCTAGCAGGTAAAAAGACTGCTTTGGAAACACAGGATGTGAGGTGATCCTCAGAACCCAAGCTAAAAAAAAAAAAAAAAGCTGGACTGGATGCTTTATACTACAATCCCAACGCAAGGACAAAAGACAAGATTTCTGAGTCTTGCTGGGCAAGCTTCCTAACCTATTTGGCTAACTCCATACTATGCCATTGAGAGAACTTATCTTAAAAAATAGAGCAGGGTTCTGAGTCAAGTACTTGCTATGCAAGTCGGGGCTCCCCAGAGCCCTGTAAACCTGGGTATGGTAGTCCTCCTTTGTAATCCTATTGCTCCTCCAGCAAGGTGGGAGATGGAGACAGGAAAGTACCCCGAAACTCCCAGCCCACAGAGGTGAGCACACGCATGCTCACTCAGCATCACACCCATGCACCTGCAACCCATGAACATACCCATATGCATACAGATGCAAACACTCACACACAAACTGGCTGTGCTTAAAACAGTGATCTGCATCAAAAGCACATAAGGAGGGCTTCTATCAGCCAGATGTGGTGGCCACACACCTATAGAATCCCAGCACTTCAGAGGCTAAGGCAGGAGGGGAAGATTGCAAGCCTCCTTTCCTTCCCTTTCTTTTCCAGTACAAGGCTGGATACTAATCCATACTGGGCATCTGCACCATTCTGTTAAGGAATCGACACCCCTTTCTGGATATAAAAAGACCTCACCCCTCCCCAGGAAAAGAGATGGAGAGAGATGCATGGTTGAAACCCAGAAAACAGGGCTGCAGGGTGTGTTCTCACCACACCCCAGATCCCCGCTGTGAGCCCCTCTTAGTGGGACCAGCAAAGCCAGGCCGTGAGAACCTTCTCAGCTACCTCAGCGACCGATTTAGACCCTTGTGACCGCCATCCTATGCCTTTTCACTCCGGAATATAGATGAGCTCACGAGCTCATTGGCGATGAGGTAAGTGAGACAGTGACACCGTGGGCTTGGACAGGAATGCTGTCCCTTGGTACAGCTTCGGAAGTTCAGTATTAGAGTGTGTCTTCCTGCTAACTGAATAAGATTAAGATGTAATCAAACCTTTTAAAGATCTGGATCAAATTTTCAAAAGGAAAATTGGCAGAATTGAAATGGAACTTAGGACAAACCTCTCTCCCTTAATCCTTTGAGCAGCTAAAAAAGGAATCTCGGGACCTGGGAGAGAATCTGGGAAACAAGATTTGTGACTGATGAGTGGATCCCCCTAGTCATCCTGGGTGAGTGTCCCCCTACTAGGTACTCTGTCCTGAGAGCTAGGGGTTATTAACTCTTTATTTCCCCATTGCCCTTGATAGCACCTTCATATCTTGAACACTACACTTGACTCTAAGACCTAATAGACGATAACAAGAAAGAAAAGCTGAGTGCTTGTCTAGCATTTAAGAGTCCCTAGGCTTGATCCCTAGCACCACGTGAACTGTGCATGGTGGCACACGCCTGTACTCTCAGCACTAGGGAGGCGGAAACAGGAGAATCAGAAGAGAAAGCTCATCCTTGGCGCCACAGCAAATCTGAGGCCTTTCTTGACTGCATGAGACCCTGTCTCAAAATAAACAGAAAACTTAATGCGAATCTGAAGAAACATGAGAGGAAGCCTTGGCATTCAGAGCCGTAAAAGGAGGATGGCAAGAAACCTCTTTCTTTCTCCTCAGTGCTGGCAACGCTGCTCAGTTCTCCACCTCCTCAAGCCCTCCATTCTCTTTCCGGCTTTTTCTTTTCCTTAGTGGCCTTTCTCCTCTTTTATATCCCAACCTGGAGCTATATTTTTCATGCTTGTAAGAGAAATAAAATTTGGAATACCAAACTAAAACTAAATCCAACATATTTAAATTATAAATCTGATACAAAAAGAAATTGAATGACTTCTTAAGATAGTAAACAGACACATACGCACACACACACACACACACACACACACACACACACACAAATGAAGGTCCTAGCTTCAGGAAATATCATGGCCAGATACGCATAGTCTCTGGGAACATAATGAGATAGTGCTTATTGCACACTGAGCTCCAAACACGGTCTGTACCGTGTGCCTACTAAGGTTCTAGCTTCAAAGAGTCAGGGTGATAAGCACCATGTAGAGAACTTGGTAGGGAGGGGAGCTGAGTGAAGACAGCCCACTCACTCCATACAGGTGCCTCTTCTACATACAAGTTCATCATCTTACATCCTGACTGGTGTATGTTCATATTTAGCTTCATTTATGTTGCTTCCTCTGCTCCTCCCGCCTGTTAAGCCTACTGTCTATTAACATAAAAATATGAACTAAACACTTACTAGAGCAGTTAGAAAAACTACTGTAGCAGACCTCATAGAAGCCAGCTTAATTTTTGTCAGACACAAGGCAGGAATGCTTTCAAGTCCCCCAAAAGAGGTGCAAATGGCTGGAGAGATGGCTCAGTCAGTAAAGAGTTTGCCCTGTAAATACAAGAATCCAAGTTAAATCCCCAGGCCTCTCAACAAAAAACCAGAAGTGATGGAGTATGCATGTAAGCCTGGAGCTGGGGAGGTGGAGGCAGGAGGCTCCCCGGGGCTCACTGTCTTCACTGTTTAGTTTCCAGTTCAGTCCAGTGAGAGACCTTGTCTCAGAAACTAAGGTGGGCATTTAGACAGTCATGTCGGTGAGACTTTGTGGGTGTGGCTTCTGACATTCCTAGGAGACACAGCCTCACAGCAAACTCCCTGATCCTCTGACTCTTACAACCTTTCTTCCCCCTTCTGGAATGCTCACTGCGCATTAGGCATGGGGGTCTTTTGTAGCTGTATCCACTGGACTTGGTTCTGCAACTCCGCATTTTGACTGGTTGCTATTTACTGTACTGGTTTTCGTCAGTTGCAAAGAGAAGTTTCCTGGATGACGGGTGAAGACTACACTTCTGACTAAAGATTTGGAGCTAGGAATCTCATCTCACATGAGAGAAAATGTGAGATGTTTGTCTTCCTGAGTCCAGTTTATCTCCCCCAATGTGATCTCCTCTGGTTTCATCTGTTTATGATTTCATTTTCTATTGTAGCTGACCAGTATTCCATCGTGTGTATGTACTACATTTTCATTATCCATCCATCGGTTGAAGGGCATTTGCAGTGTTTCCATTTCCTAGCTATTGTGAGTAGAGCAGCAATGAAAATGGCTGAGCAAGTGTCTATGGAGCAGGCTGTTCAGTCCTTTGCGCACATGCCATGGAGTGGCATAGTTCGGTCATATGTTAGAGTTCAGATTTCTGAGAACTCGCCACACTGTTTGCAGTCTCAACGGCGAATGGGGGTTCCCTTTCCCCACACCCTCTCCATCATTTGATGTCAGTTGTTTTATAGGTGTTTGCTACTCTGTCTAGGGTAAGATGAAATCTCAATGATTTTTTTGAATATTCATTTTCCTAGTTGCTAGGGGTGATGAATAGCTTTTGAGATATTTCTTAGTCATTTTCTTCTCTTCTTTTGATAATTCTCTGTTCAGGCCTTGGGCCCATTTACTGGATGGGTCATTTGTTTTTGAGTAATTTTTGAGCTCTTAATGTGTCCTGGATATTAACCCTCTGTCATTTATATAGCTGGCAAAGATCCTCTCCCCTTCTGCGGACTTCCTCTTTATCCGACTGATTGTTTCCTTAGCTGTGCAGAAACTTTTTAGTTTTATGAAGTGCCCATTGTCAATTGCTGACCTTAATTCTCAGGCAAATGGAGTCCTATTTAGAAAATCCTGAAGAAAAAAAAAACAATATACATATGAACATGTACAGGGGATAGCCCAGGAGGCCCTAATGGTGTGGAAGGCCCTTCTGTCTATGTGCTGCTTTTATTGGTTAATGAAAAAAAAAAAACTGTTTGAAACTATGACAGGGAAGAACATAACTAGGCGGGGAAAGCTAGGCTGGATGCTGGGAAGAAGAAGGGCAGAGTCAGAGAGACGCCATGGATCTGCCACCGGAGATGGATGTGCTGAAACTTTGCTGGTTGGTCACGACCAGATTTTCCTCTCGTGACTGTGCATGTCTGAAAACAGAAGTTCTCCGCACAGAACCTCTTGCTAACTTGGGCTTAAATCACCTCCTCTTAGCTGTGACCTCTGCCCACCAGACTCTTCTGGGGATCGCGGATATTACTTGACCGTGCTTAGCTGCAGATCTCCACACACAACTGCTCCAAGTGCTTGGCTAGCCAGGGCCCAGCAGGATCTTTGTGAAACAAAGGCTCCTACGTGGAAGAGGTGTCTGTGGGGACAGGAGTGTGACTCGGGCAAGAAGGCTGAACCAGGACTCAAGCAGGCCAACAGTGTGCCCCATCAGAAGTGCCCAACACCCATCCACCCCTGGGCCCATCCAATCCATAGGAGCGTGTCACCTAAGAGCCAATGATGATCGATGATTGATGGCTGAGCACACAATCACAGGACCAGTGTATGAAGAACAATACACCATTCAGTAGCCACTATTTCTGTAGAGTATAATTATAGTTATAAACCTGCCACCCTACCCACCACATTAGAAAAATGTCTTCCCTGTATACCAGTGGCCTCAGCCCTTGAAGAATGAAGGAGTCTCTAGACATGGTAGATCCCAGAAAATCCCTGCTGCTGATGGAGAAGTGAGGTTGGACAGAGAGACAAGGCAGCATCCTGCACCCATTGCAGCAGGGTGGCAGTACCTCTCCATAGTTAGACCAATACTGGGGTGGGGTCAACAGACATGTGAGGGTCCAAAGCTTGAAACAGAATGTCTAACGGAGGGTAGACATGAGTTATACTCTGCAGACATCAAACACCGTGTTCCTGTGCCCTCTGCCCTCCAGGACGGTCTGCTGTCCTAGAAAGGCAGCCTGTGACCTGGGGTGACCTGCTTAAGAGCTGCGCTGGAGTGGATCCAACTCATTGGGTGGCCTAGAGTGAGTTTACCAAGTCTCTGAGTTGCAGTGGGGTTTGTCTGCAAAAGACGGATGTGGCCAAAGAACTCTCAGGCCACTGTGAGCTTAGAAGATTACAGGCACAAGTTAGCCATAACACAAACTCGCCTCCTCAGAAGGCAACCCCCCAAAATAAACAGTGCTGGGGAGATTGCTCGGTCAATAAACTGCTTACCGTAAGTACTTGAGGTCTTCCCCGGTACCCACATAACAAACCTGGATGTGATGGTGACTGCTTATCATCCCAGCACTAGAGCAGTGGAGAGGGGAGGATCCCCGGGGCTCACCCACCAGCCAGCCTAACTGAACTCCTGAGCCCCAGGTCCTGGTCAGAGTCCTGTCTCAAAATCAAAATGAAGGCTCCTAAGGAATTACACCCAAGGTTGACCTCTGGCCTCCACACACGTATGTGTGTGCACATATGCACTGGAACACATAGAGAGAGGTGACCCCTAAAGTAAACATTTACCAGTTGCTAAGCACATAGAAGGAGTTCTCTGAACTATTGTAAAATGGAACTTCATTCAGGGAACTATGTGACTGGTTTCTAAAGCAAACTTTAAAGGTTGGTTTACTCTGATATGACATCTTGAAGATACTGTAGATTGGGGCACCACTGAGGAATGACAGATGGGACCCTACATGCTATGGAAATCTACGGACATTTTGCACATGGACTGACATTCCAACCCATGGGTATGGACCTGAGTCTACAGGAATGAGATGTGGGATTTCCCTCTGTATGCCATGATTACCATTGGTTAAAATGAAACTGTCTTGGGCATGCACAGGGAACAGAGCTCAGTGGGGAAAACTAAGTAGAATGCTGGGAGGAAGAAGACAGAGTCAGAGAGAAGCCATGTAGCACGCCAGAGACAGATGCTGGGAACTTTAGCCAGTAAGCCACAGCCACATGGCAATACACAGATTAATAGAAATGGGTTAAATTAATATGTAAGAATTAGCCAGTAAGAAGCTAGGGCTAATGGGCCAAGCACTGATTTAATTAATACAGTTTCTGTGTGATTATTTCAGGGCTAAGCAGCCGGGAACAAACTAGTGGCCTCCTTACTATAGGTATGAGCCTCCATGGGCCTTCAGCTAGTTGGCAGGGCTCAAAGAGCCACTCTGTTAGGAGGGTCTCTGACAGGGAAGAAGCAAGTGGCAGGGTAGCCACCAAGAAGTTTGCTGAAGAACCTAAGAGCTTTAGGAAAGGTGGAGGGTTCCAGGCAGGACACAACATTGGATTAGCGAGCTCATGGGAGCTGTAGTTTTCCCTAAGAGATTAGGACTCATCAGCACTCTGTCATGTAGTGGGGAGGGGCTCGTGAGGCCCTGCCCCTCCCTGAGGATCTAGAGGCAGTTAATTGTTGCTGGGGGAAGGAGAGACTTTTCCTTCAGGGCCCCTGTTTGGTGCCCAGGCTCCTATAAGTATCTGTTTGCTCTCTACCTATGCAACCCCATTTAATCTCACTGCGTCACAAGGGGGAAAAAAAGACATAAAAGTAGGTGAAGGACTCAGTGGTAAGAGGAAGGAGGTTGACAGGAGTGGGAGGGGATGAGAAAGGGGAGCTAGCTAAATATTGTCAAAATACATTATATATGCATATAAAGTAACATAATGAAATCCATTCATGTCTATACTTAATATAATACAAATGGTTTAAAAAAAAAAAAAAACTTGCTCAACAGCCTGGACTGAAAATGAAAATGTACCTGAAGTGGGAGGCTCAAGGGGCAAATAACTGCTAGCCAAGTGGCCATTTTGCTGTTTGTCACTGACTCTGTGGTACACAGCTCTGCCATGCCACAGACTCAGACCCCAGGAGCACCCAGCCTCAAGAAGCCATTCCATGGGAGACCAGACACTGCAGGGTCAAGGGCCAAGCTTAGAAGATGTGCTGTTTCCCATCTCTTTCCCTTGACTGAAGCCTGGGAAGCACATACTCCCACGGACAAGCGTTCTGTGTATGAGGGAGGCAAGAGAGAAGATAGGAACGAATTTCTGACAACATTTGAAAGTTTCCCCATAAGACAAGGGCTAAGATAGAGTTGGCTAGGTAACATGAGGAAAGCTTCTGTGGCATCATCACCCAGTAAGGGAAGAAGAAGGAAGCTAGGAAGTAGAGAGAGGTTAGGTGAGGACCTGAAGCTTCCGGCTTGGAAAAAGAAAAGAAAGACAGTGCAAATAAGTGATAATCTTTCCAAGAGCAACACTGTTTCGTTTATCAAAATTTCAAACAACTGGTTTGCATCTCGTTGTTTTTGTCAAATCATCTGGAAGAAGAAATCTCAGTTAAGAAAAAGCCAGTATCAGACTGGCCTGCGGAGCATTTTCTTAATTAATATTGATGTTGGGGAGCTCAGCCCACGGTGGGCTGTCCCATCCCTGAGCAGGTGATCTCGGGTTGTAAAACAAAGCAGGCTGAGCAAGTCTCGGAGAGCAAACCAGGAAGTGCACTCCTCTTCGGTTTATGTTTCTGCTCTTACCTAGGGCTCCTGCCCTCTTTGAGTTTCTACTCTGATTTCCTTCCGTGACGGACTGTTACCTCAAAGCATAAGACATACTAAGCCCTTTCCTCCCCGAGTTGGTTCTGTCATGGTGTTTATCACACTGGCAAATAACTAGGATTAGCCTGTAATTCCAGTGCTAGAGAGGTGGAGGCAGGGGGATCTCTGCAAGTTCAAAGCCAGCGTCTTAGTTACTTTTCTGCTGCTGGAAAGAAGGCACCATGACCAAGGAAACTTACAAAAGAAAGCATTAGTCGAGAGCTTGCTTACAGTTTCAGAGGATCAGTCCATGATCATCACAGTGGGGAGCAGACAAGCAGTCATGGTGCTGGAGAAATAACAGCTAATTGGAATGGCATAGGCTCTCAAAGCCCACCTACAGTGACACACTTCCTTCAGCATGATCTGCACCATGCCAGCTTTTCCTTACCAAACAGTTCCACCAATTGGAGACCAAGCATTCAAATGTATGGAGCCAATGGAGGACAATCTCACTCAAACCGCCATGGTCAGACAGAACGGTGGGGGGGAGGGTAGAAAGGAAGGAAGGAAGGAAGGAAGGAAGGAAGGAAGGAAGGAAGGAAGGAAGGAAGGAAG